>JAJEJO010002925.1:375804-421158 GCA_020662805.1 Glaucomys volans | reverse complement strand
AGCTGAGCTATATCCCCAGCCCATGATTTCATTTCTTTTATGCATATACTCAGCAGTGAGATGGCTATATCACATGATAGTTCTACTTTTTATTGAAAAAATTGATGAACCTCCAGAAAGTTTTCTATAGAGGCTGCACTAATTTGTACTCTCAACAAGACTGCAAGAGCTCCCTTTCAACACATCTTCACCACTACTTGTTGTCTTTTCTATTTTTGATAATAAACGTTCTTCATAGGGTAAGGTGCTATCTCATCGTGGTTTTGATTTGCTTTTCCTGATTATTAGGGATGATCAGCATTTCACATATATACTTCGGGGATTTGCACATCCTCTTTTGAGAAATGTCTACTGAAATTCATTGCTCATTTATTCATCCAGTCATTTGGTTTATTTGCTATTGAGTTTTTGGAGTTCCTTATGTATTTGGGATGTCAATTCCTTGTTGGGTGTTTAGTTTATGAACATTTACACCTATTTTGTAGGTTGTCTTTTCACTATGATGATTGTTTCCTTTATTGTGCAAAAGCATTTCATTTCATATATTCCTATTTGTCCATTTTGTTTTTGATTTCTATGCATTTGAAGTCTTGCAAAAACTGTCCTTGCCCATTCCAAAGTCCTAAAGCATTTCTCTCTGTTTTCTTTTCTTTTTTTTTTTTTCTCTCTGTTTTCTTATGGTGGTTTCATTGCTTTAGGCTTTATATTTGAATCTTTAAAACATTTTGAGTTGATGTTTGTAACTGATGAAAGATAAGGATCTAGTATCATTCACATGCATGTGAATACGCAAGTTTCCAAGCACTGTTATGAAAAGGCTATCTTCTCTTCAAGGCTTGTTCTTCAATTGTTAAGAACTAGTTGGCAGCAGATGTATGGGTTTACTACTAAGCTCTGTATTCTGCTCCATTTGTGCCTCTTTCGAGGTCAATATTATTCTGTTTTGATTACTATAGCTTCATACTGTATTTTGAAGTCTGTTAGTGTATCATCTGTTTTGCTCATTTTGCTCAAGATGTTTAATGTTTAAAAAATTTTCTAATTATGCAAATTTTAGGACTCCTTTTCCTAGCATTAGCACTTTAATAAGCATCACAGTAAATCTATAGATCACTTTGGGTAATAAAGTTATTTTAATAATATTGATTCTTTCAATTCATGAACAAGGAAAGTTTTTATTTTTTGTGTCCTCTTTGATTTCTTTCATCAATGTTTTATAATTTTCATTTTAAAGATCTTTCACCAATTTGGTTAAAATTATTCTTAGATATTTGTTCATTCCTCTAGCTAAATGAGAGTGCCTTCTAAATTTCTATTTCAGATCATTTGCTTTGGACATGTAGCAACACTACTGACTTTTTTAGACCATCTAGTTGCAGTTTTATTTGTGACATAAATGACATAAAAATTACAATGGGAAGTTATTACTCACTGTTTAATTCAACATCCCTCTCTCACATGTAAAAAACAATTCAAATTTCTATGCAGAAAAAACATATTACTCTATTTTTAGAATAACTATATTTGGTGTTGTTCCAAAAGCGACTTTTACATTGTTGAGAGAATACTTAATAATCAGAAAGTAAGTTGAAAGTGTTATATAAAAGAAACATAAAGAAGGGAGATAACAGGTACTCATCTCTTTCACTTAGTCTTGGGTTTTCATGTTGGCAAATGTTATGAACACTACTGCTTTTTGCATGTTATTTTTGCATCCTACAATTTTGCTAAGTTTTCTCATTAATTATAATATAATAATATTTTGGCAAGATTTTTGTGATTGTCTACATATAACACCATGTCTTTTGAAAACAGTGACAGTTTGACTTCCACTATTCCAATTCAGATGCCCGCTCTTCCTTTTGCTCAATTGCTCTGGGCTAGGGTTATGGACTTTAATGGACTATTTTATATAATTTCAATTTATGTGCTCTCTTAGTTTACTAATCACTCTTTTAAAAATTTGTGTGGGTGAACTATTGCTGATAATACACTTTTTAAAGTAATATCAGTATGTATTCAAATAATGCTTCATTGCTTTGTATGTAGCACAGTTATAGAGCATTCAGTCTCTGCACATGAATACATTAAAGGTATTTTGTCAAAGGATTTTTTCTTATTTAGTAAACTTTGGTTTATTTTTAAAGTTTCCATCACTCTGCTTACATCATCTATTTATTCTGTGAGTGATATATAATTTCTTTAGAGCTATTAACATATTCATCAGTTATTTAAGATTTCCTATTTATTTTCAATTTGTTTCCTTTGTCTGATTCTGTTCTGGTAGGTAGTGTATCTCTGCACCATTTTCTCCCTTGCTTTTTGGTATCCTTCTAATTTCTATTGAAAATTGGACATCAGTAGTAATTGAAAGAAAGTATTCTTTTGTGTGAGAATTTAAGCTAATTTAGCTATTGGTTGTTTTTAATGATACCTATAGCTATAGGTTTCAAGCCTTCATATTCCTGTAATGTTCTTGTTTTTGTTTCACCTCTTGCCTTTGGCTTTTACAAGTATGCTTCTTTTGAATGCACTTAAACAGACACCTTTCATATTAAAGGTGTTTACCCAATAATGCATTGTTATTTTGGAGCCCTGTTCATATAATGGTAAAGAATAGAAAACAAAATATATTTTGTAATCTTCCAACTAAGTTCTATTTTGTAGTGAGTCTTTGCTTGGTGCTGTAATTTTCAAAGCTGTTTCTAAGGGTTTTAGACACAAGTCTGTATGATATTACAATGGTGGATAAACATCATTATAAATATTTCCAAGCCCATAGAACATATAAGACCAGAGATAAACACTAATGTAAACTATAAATCATTATTCATATAGGTTTATTAACAAATACACCACTATCATATAAGATATTCATAGTGGAGGAGATTATTCAGGATGTATATGGAAACTGCTTCTCTTCATTTTGCCATGAACTTAAAAATTCTCTAAAACTAAAATAGTTTAAATATTCTAAAAGTATTTTTATGCTGGGTGTGGTGGCACACGCCTGTAATCCCAGTGGCTCAGGAGGCTGAGGCTGGAAGATTGGGAGTTCAAAGCCAACCCCAGCAATTTAGCAAGACCTTGTCTCAAAATAAAACATAAAGAGGGCTAGGAATGGGGCTCAGTGGTTAAGTGCCCCAGGGTTCAGTCCCTAGTACCTAAAATACAAAGTATTTCTCTTCAGTATTATAGTTAGTTTGATTTTTTTTTCTTTTCCCACCTTGTAATTCGTGCACCCTGCCAATTGCCACATTACCAACAGTTTTTGATGTCTTCATTCTTGTCAATTATTTTTCCCATTTTTCAAATTGCAGAAGGCTAGAGGGGTTTTAATACACAGAATTCCCTCCCCCTCAACTGTGACGAAGCTCTACAGTCTTTTGTCTGGGAGCATAGTTCTTTGCTATGGAGAACTACCTTGGTATGTTTCATGGGGATTACTCCTCCCCTCCTCCTACCAGAGCTATAATGAGATTTTCTCTAGATTTTTACCATGAGACCAATCAGATTTGCATCACTTTGACCAAAATACCTGACAAGAACAACTTAAAAAGGGAAAGTTTATTTTGGTTCTCAGTTGTAGAGTTTTAGTCCATGGTTTGCTGAGTCCCTTGCTCTGGGCCCAAGGTGAAGTAGAATGTCATGGAGGAAGAGCATGGCAGAGGAAGGTAGCTCATTACATAGTGACCAGAAAGCAGAGAGAAGGGGGTAAGTGGGTAAGATGAAACCTTTTAGGTCATGCCCCCAGTGACCCACCTCTTCCAGTTATGCCCCATCTACCTACAGTTATCACTCAGTCATTCTATTCAAACTAGAAGGAACTGATTAGTCACAGTTCTTACAATCCAATCATTTCACCTCCAAACATTCCTGCATTAGCAGTTTTTTAAGGGAAACTCATATTCAAATCATAACTGACCTTAATGTGGTTCTTGAAAGAAAGTGATAAAAAAACAGTTTTTCTCTTAGCTTGTGGCATTCAGAAGTTTTGTATTCTCATACTAGTGTTCCTTTAACCTCAACAAGTTTGCAAAAATTGCCATTTAAGTCTTTCTACCTGTCTGGCTCCAGGGGCATTTGCCTCTTTTAAGACTAGCTCAGTTTTGAGTCTTTCACGACAGCACTGTGCTGGCAACCTCAGTTTTCTAAAAGGTCCAAAAAAACTGAATTTTGGTTTTTCCATCTTTCCTTGTAGTAAGGCTAGAAGTGACGACTTCTTGAGATGTTGCAGTTAAAATTGTAAATCTTCACTTCTGTAGAATAAATAGAAAAATAACAAGCACTTTTCAAAAACTAGATTGTTCAGTGTCCTTCAGCTCTCCACTCTTAATTCTTCTCTGCACTGACACAAGGTGAAGATGCAGAAATTGTTTTCTGAATGTTTGGTTGAAAGAATGAATAAATGATTAAGTGACAAATTTCAACATGTTTATGGTTAAAAAAATTGCTTAACAATACTAGTACATATGGTGCTGGATGCCACTAAAATTCCAAACTTAAGGTCTTTTTCTCTAAGCTTAAATCATCAAGTTAGTATATAACAGTTCACCAATCCATCTTGTAACAGGAAGTAAGGGAAAAACAGCTAAATTAAAGACAGATGCTTTCTTTTACAAAATGCATAATTCAAAATTAATTTAAGTTAAACACACCATGACTAATTCTGTACCAGCTATTTTGATAGCTTTTAGTATTTCTCAAGTTGGGAAAGTCCTTCCAAGCAGTATGGCAGGCCACCATGCAAATCACATTACCTCCAAGAAAAAGAAGGGGTGAAAACGTGACAGCATGTAGAAGAGTCTAATTTATATAGAAGCTCAGTAATCCCAGAATCATAGTTTAGTTACATTCTTTTCATTATCTCTTTAAGTCATTGACCCATTTTTGAGATGTGTTTATACCTCTGTGTGTATATGTGTGTGTTTGTGTGTGTGTGTGTTTGAACATGAATAAAAAGACATAAGTTCAACATGGTATGTTCAGATATCCTCCTGTGTTATCTAAATAGCAGTTATCAAGAATGATCAGTTGTTCAGTAATATTTAGTTTCTGGAATTCCTTTGCCATGCTTCTTCAAACAAGGCAAGAATTCTTTCATCCCAAGATCTTTGATTTCCTGTTTCACCTGTATAGAATGTATTCCCTATATGAAAATGTGGCTCATTTCTTTACTTTCTACTTAAATTTCAGCTAATAAGAAAGGACATCTCCAATCACTTACTGATGTTAGTACCACGCTGACACAAAATCATTGATGTACATTAATACTTCTTTAAACATTGTCATACTCTTCCAAATAATGCTATCATCATCTGACAAACTGTGTATTCACTTATGCATGCTACATACCATGACTAATCCTATGTTTTCCTCAACTAAAACACATGCCCTGCAGAAAAGGCTTCATTTTGTTCCTCATTGATATATTGGCATCACTTAGAATAAACATCTATATGTTGACTTAAAAAAGAAGACACGAATAAAAAATGTAAAGCTTAATTGCCATCCTGTTTTCCACACCAACAAAAGATAAGTGATGTTTTGATAAATATGTTCTGCCTAGGCTAGGGTAACTAAAAAGAGAAGGACTTCTATTTTGGATGAAAAGTGAATTTACCTTTGTGACAACAACGCTTGGGACATTTTTGCAAATAAAAGGCATATTCCACTTAGTGATCCTCATTTGTGTGTGTGTGTGTGTGTGTGTGTGTAGGTGTCTGTGTGTGTTTACAGAGACTGCTATCTGAACAGATTTTCTATGACATTTGTAATCAAAGAAAATACAAGGACCTTTTTTTTAATGGTCTCTTATTTGTAAACAATATAGTTAAGTCACATATCAGAAACTGTGTTTACCAATTCTGGTTTAATAAGGTTTCCAAAAATAAATGCATAGCAAATTTGCATATGATTTTTGCAAATATGAGGTTGTTTTGCAACTATTCTTTGATGAGGGTGTCTTTGTTGTAATTGACCCATGAGTTCCAAACAAGTTGCAGAAGAATGCATTATCTTAATCTGTCTTTTTACATTTTTAAAATAATCTAATTTTCTTCCTTCAATATGGTTTTATAACATTTCGAAAATTGTTTTCAAATTCTGTATATGTTGTTAGAACTTTTGTTCTAACAGACCACACACAGATTGTGTGTTTGTGTGTGTGTGTGTGTGTGTGTGTGTGTGTGCATGTTTGAATACAACGTACACTCCCTGGACTCTGATTTAAAACCCAGAATTTCTGACTGCTACACTTGACTTTAGATGAATTAAAGTAAAAAAGAAATAGAAATACAAACATCATCTGTATGATGTTCAGTAAAAATGTTCTACTTATACGAAAAACTGCCTTTTAAAATACCTGACACTTATGCTTGTACAGACTGTTTGAATGATATTTTCCTAATTCCCACAGATCAGTTATTTTCACTACCATATGTATCCTCTGAATGTTGTCCACAGTGAGGAATAAGTGTAAAGGGACCAATTGGCTTTGTTTTTTTATGACAAAAAGCAAAGTATCTTTGTAGCATCTGCCACTAAAGTGACCTCTAAAGTAACCTACATACTCTAATAGGGGAAAACAAAAACTCCTAAGGCAATGATGACAACATACTAGAATTTGGAACTTGAACCCCGTCTTTGGACAAGTTTTAACATCCCTCTGGGCTCCAACAGTACTACATGTCATGGCAGTTGTAAGGCACATATTCAAAGAATATTTACCTCAGTGATACAGACCAAGTCAGTGTCAGTGATCAGAGGAAACTTGCAGCCAAAAAGTAAATAGTTCAGTTAGTACTCCTTACCAAAGATTCTAATTTTCTACACTGTTGTCCTTGACCTAGAGAGCATGTAGCTAAAAATGTATGAAAAGCTTTGCTCTAATGCCGACCAGAGCAGAATAATGCCTCTAAAGTAATTTCAAAGTAAAAAGAAGAAAGCAATAAGCACAGTGGTGGGTAGATTGGAGACTGTGGGAATATACGCTCGGAGGAGAACCTTCTACCCAAATGAAGAGAAATGAGGGACCAGCACTGCAGACAGGTTTGCCCTGGTGTAGCCAGATCTGTTTTGACTCAGCTTATTTTCCCCATCACTGAGAAGGGGCAGCTGTGCCATCAATCATAGTCAGATCATTTTTTCTCTGTTAAATAGACAACTTGTCAGGTAGGTAACTAAATGTATGTTATGCTCCAACAATGTCACTTAGGAACAGATTCAACACCCTGTGCGTGACTTTCACAATACAACATTTCATTACGAGGACGGTGGCAGTCCCAAATAAAGCTCTGAGGGCAATTTCCCAACAGCCCGTTCAGTAACGTCAACGTCAGTTGAACTTTGGCAGAATGGAAAATGTTACTTCAACAAAAAGTCAACCTGATTGAAATAGTTTCCCTAGGAGTTTATTTATTCACACAGGATGCTTATGAGAGGGATCATCACTTTGTTTAAAGAATTAAAATTAAATTCATACTTTAAACCTTAGACTAAGACATCAAATGAGAAAATCGTACATTAAACAAAATGGATTTTCTAGTTTGGATTAACAACAAATTATGCCAAATCAGCGATGTGCATCTTGGAATAGGTTTTATTAAAGTGGATTTTGCTGCATAAAAGTGTCTTGAGAAATAAAAATGTGATTTTATCACCAATTTTTGAAGTGGAACATCTTCATCATCATTGTTCTTTTTGAGGTGGTTCAAAACTTCCTCAAATCACCTTTCTTGAATGAATGGATGGTGTACTATAGCTCTTACCTGTACTTTATAGTTTCTGGAAGCTGTAAATATTTCAAGAATTTCTTGATTTCTACAGGAAAAATATAACATTGTGGTATTGAATTTTTCATGAAAATGTATTTGCCAGTTAGGAAGATCCTATGCAAGAAGTTTAAAAATCTTCAAAGGAAATTGTATGATGTAGTTAAGGCATCCACCAACTTTGCAAAAGTGATGGATTAACAGTCCCAACATCTCAGTTAATTAAACAATAATAATGACCTAAGATATTCAGTAACTAGGTGCTCCATCAACTGATAGGGCAAAAAGAGTCTGACAGTGTTATTCAAATTTGTCATCCAAGCACCTAAGCAGAAAATTTGATTCTATCATGGATAAGGCTGATCTGTAGATCACCTCTTCTCTCTCTTTCATTTTCTCTTTAACTCTTTCTGTTTCTAAAAAGAATCAAAGACAGGAATTCATAGACAAGAATGTAATTAACACACTCTTCCTTTCAGAATTATGATATTCTGTCTGCATATCCATTTTTCTATGTTTACCAAGTCATCATTTTTTGCTTATTAGTATGGGCTTCATTTTATCATTTAATTTGTAGATGATTTTACCATCCAATTTTTCAAATAAAAATTTTCATAGCTCAATTTTGGCTTATATTTATTGAACTTAATTCAATAAGTCAGTTCAAAAAAAATCTATGCTATGATATGAATGTTTATGTGCCCCAAAATTTATAGCTTGAAATCCTCATCCCCAAGGTGTTATTAGGAGGTAGCAGCTTTGGGAAATGGCAGAACCCTCATGAATGGAACTAATGCCCTTTTTAGGTGAAGATTAAGGAAACTTTTCCCATCCTCCAAGTGAGGACACAGAAAGAGGACACTTTCATGAGGAAGTAGGTCCTCACCAAACACTGAATCTACCAGCATCCTGATCCTGGTCTTCCCAGTCTCCAGAACTTTGAGAAATACATGTTTGTTATTTATGAGTCATCGGTGTATGATATTTGTTTATAGCAGTGTGATCAGATTAAGTGAAATTGTCATCTGAAAAAAAGGTTTAATTATTGTGATCAATACGAGTGTTCATTAAATTGGAATACTTAAGTTTTCATTATAATATGGTAGGTTATTTAATTAATAATAATTATAAAGTCATAAGCCTCTTGTCAGTCAATGATGAACCATATATATTGATAGTAGTCTCACACAGTTATATCAATTAGTAATATCATGGCTATCATAGTTTGTGCAAGTATTCTTTATGATGGTCACTAAACAAAATCAACTAAAGACACATTTCTCAGAACACAAGTGATATGTGACTGTATATATTGAATCTTTTGCTCCCCTGCCCCGACCCCTACCCTGTGCTACAGATCTAAACCAGGGCCTCAGGCATGCTAGACTGGTTCTCTAATACTGCAAGATACCCCAGTTCAATATACTGAATTTCTGATGCTGAAAAAATATATGATGACATTAGAGGAAAACAAAGTAAATTATCAACCTAATATATGGATACTTGCAAGGTCATAATGCAGCTGCAAAGAAAAAATACAAACATTAGCAAGGAAAGTATCAAATCTATTTTTAATGCATACTCTTTTAATAACCACCAAGACCTATATTCTGCAATACTATAGGAAACCTGCCCATTGCCTAAGATAGCATCTACTATTCCGTGTGGTACATAAAGCCTTCTACACACTCGACTTTCTTTAACTGTATCTTGGGTTCATTTTCTACTCCAATTTTCATTTTTAAAGAGATGAGATAAAGCACTTTCAGTTCCTGCAAAATGGTATGGCTTTTGAAGTGTCCTTGACATTAAATGTCCATCTGTGTATCCTTCTTTCTCATTCTGATATTAGCTTCTTTGCAGGGATACAGTTTTCCTGACTCCCTTGGATAAATGTAAAGACTTCTGTGTGGTTTTCCTGCCTCTTTTACACACTTTCTACATTATAATATTACAGTCATTTGCATCTCCAGTCCGTAGAGTGGAAATTTCTTGCTGGCAAAGATGATGTCTTGTCTGTCACTGCTCCTTTATTAACCCCACAGCTCATACATAATACACCTTTAATAAATATTTGTTATTGAGCAAATTACTGCAAAAAACAATTATGATCTAGTATACTGACAAATGAAAGAGGAAATTACAATTTTTCTCTATTGTGATAAAAAACTGAAGTACGGATCAGCACAAGGCAAAGTTAGTAATGCAGAGAGCTGGTCCTGTGAAAATCTAAATTGGTCATTTCTAAGAGTTTATGCAGCAGCATTATCTTAGTGTTGCCATCATTATGCCACCCCTGCTGCTCAATATGATTTAGCCTAAGAGACGACCTGTTTCTTTACAAGGGTTCTCAATTTATGCAAGCTCAGAATACTGATGTATAAAATCCTCATATCAATTTATTTCTTTGTCTTGAGAAGGATAATTATTTCAACAGACCAGAAAACTAGAGCAGTATGATTTGCATATACTTGGGAAGTCAAAAACTGCAGGAAGTCAAATAATAAGCAAAAGGCGACTTGGGGAGTGTAGGATCCTTGCGGTATTTGAGTGATGAATTGTGTCTTGCTCTCAGTGCTGAGCTCATCTCCATGATGGAACTATAAATACCAATGTGATGGCAATACCCAAACATTGGCTGGGACCACCTCTGACATGTTCTGAGCTTTGAGGGTCAGTGTCTGTAGGCATCAATGTCTGGTGAACCTTTCTTCTGGTTACCCATTCTTTCTTTAATAAAGATCAATCAGAGTGCAATTAAGTGTAATTTACCTAATACGGTTGTTAATATAATGCTTTGTGTTTTGCATTTCACCAAACATCATTTCTAAGCAACAGGAATTTATTAAAAGTAACAGAGAAAGCAACTGGAGTAGCCAGTGACATGTGTGGATACTCTATACCCTCATACTTAAAATGTAACTATCTCTTATATGCCTTCTTCCCATAAATATTGGAAGCTCATAGACTAATGGAACAGAATAGAGAATTTGCAAATAAATACATACATATTTAGTCAACTGATCTTCAATAAGGGTGCCAAGAATATACAATGGGGAAATAATTGCCTCACTAATAAGTGGTATCAGAAAAACAATATTCATAAAAAAGAGAAATCAATCAATCATATCCCTACCTTACATCATACATAAAATCAACTCAAAGTGACCTAAAGACTTAAACACAAGACCTATAACTGTAAAATTTCTAGAGAAGTAGATTCTTCTTGTTGACTTGGGCAATTATTTCTTGAATATACACTGAAAGCATAAGTAAACACAATCAATGTGGGAATATATCAAACTGAAAAGCTTCTGTACAGCAAAGGAAAAAATCAACAAAACAAAATGAGAAAATATTTCGAAGTATAAATTTGGAAGGGTATTAATTTGAAAAATATGTAAAAACTCTCATAGCTCAGTAGAAAAACCATTAAATAAGAAGAAACAATAAAAAAAATGGCCAATGGACTTGAGCAGACATATTTCCAAAGAAAACCTAAAACTGGACAATAGGTATGTGAAAAAATGCTCACCATTATTGATTATTAGGGAAGTATCAATTAAAACTACTCTATGCTCTCTCCTCACACCTGTTAGATGATTATTACAAAAAAGCAAGAGAAGTGTTGTTGAAGATATAGAGAAAGTAGAACCCTGAAGACTGTGAGTAGGAATGTGTAATGATGCAACCAGTATTAAAAACACTAGGGAGGTCTTATAAAAATTAAACATGAACTACGATATAATTCCTACTTCTGTGAGTATGTCCATGAGAATTGAAATCAGGATTTATCCTGAGGATAAATCATTACTGTCACGTTCAAGGCAGTATTACCACAATAGCCAAGACATGGAAAAAACCTGTTTCCAAAGACAGATGTGTGGATAAAGAAAATATAGTATATGTATTCCACGAGAAAGTGTACTGAAGCTTTATTCAGTCTTTGAAAAGAAGGAAATTATGATATTTTTGAGAACACAGATAAACCTGGAAGACATTATCCTAAGTGAAATATCTGGTCAGAGGAATAAACACTGTATGATTCCACATCAGAAGAGGTATATCACATATTAACATTCATATGTAAACTTGCTTCTTATGTGTTTTCTTAAATAACATTGTTAATATCAAGCTATTACTTCATAAGTGACCTCACACCATGATATGTATATATTTTGACAAACCAGGATAAAACATAACAGGACGTGCTAAATGAAATGTGAGCAGAGAATTGGAGATTTGAAGCAGGGGGAGTATTATGCACTATGTAGGAGCAAAGACTATTTTTCAAAAGCACTATTGCTTTGAAAACTACTTAATTTGTTCAGCTTAAATGCATAAATTTATAATAATTTCTCCAAAAAAGTCATTAAACTTTCTTTATTACTTACTGATATTAAAATTCATATTTTAAAATACTGATACTTGAAATGATATCTAAATGATCTAAACAATTCATTTATATACTCTTAAACAGTAGACACATTTTTGCCATTGTGTTGATTAGCAATTACTTTCCATGCAAGTCAATTACAAAGCTCAGAGCATTGTTTTATTTCTCTATTACTGCTCCTTGACTTCCTGTTTAAAAAGTATAACTTAGATTACAAAAACTTGAGTGAAAAACTAGAGGTGCTTCAGTATAACTTATATCTAGGGCAAATCTTGAATGAAAGACAGCATTTGAGATCCACATTTGCATTCTGAGAAAACGACCTGATCCCAAAAGCAGGAATTTAGCATATTTCTTTAATAGTCTCAAAAAGACACTCTACCATAGCCTTCTTCTTCCTGTGATGTTAAAAATATAATGATATTTAGAAGAACAATCTTTGTGACATTTGAATTATTGAAATTCCAGGCTTATGATATGGTTCAAATGAGATTTTGAAAAAGGTAAGTAAAAATAAACAAGTTACAAATATGTTTAACACCCCCAAAATAGTGGGACTATTGTTTGCTCTCAGACTGCCAATTCTTTATTTATTATATATTTTCAGCTTTTCAAATGAATTTTTAAAATACTATCAGTAGGCTGGTTCACATTCTATTTTTTTTTCTTAATGGACATTTAAAAGAAAAATTTTAAATTCATCAAAGGCCTTAACTTTGATCACAATCTTATAGTAAAAATATTTTAGAAATGTTTTAGTTATAAATGAATGTTTTCATAATTCTAATATTTTATTTGAATTAATAAAAATTAACTATTTTTATTTGGTAATAAATTTTAACACTTATGAATATTCTACCCTATTAGATGTTAGGGGTACAATAAAATATTGTTGATAATAAGTACAATGTTGCAGAGCAAATCTATAAAACTTATTCATCTTAACTGAAATTTTATGCCACTGAATAGTAATTGTTTCATTCACACTTTCCACAGCCTCTGGCAAAGAGCATTTCATACTTTGATTCACTTAATTTGACTATTTTAGATACTTTATATAAGAAGAATCATGTACTATTTGTCTTACTGCGACTGTCTTATTTTGTCCTTGAGTGACATCCATCTTTTCATATATTGTAGAATTTCCATTTTTAAGGTTAAACAGTACTCCACTGTATTTTCATACTAATTGATGAACATTTAGATTGTTTCCACATCATGATTATTGTGAATAGTGCTACAAAGAATGAGAGTACCAATATCTCCTAATTTTAACCCAAAGAAGGATTTATAAATCATGTAGTACTTCTGTTTTTAATTTTTGAGTAATGTCCATATTGTTTTTCATAGTGGATGTGCCATTTTACTTTCTCAAGAATGATGTGTAAGATTTTTCATTTCTCCTCATCCTCTTCAACATTTGTATTCTTTTGTATTTTTTTTCCCAATAATAACCTTATAGTCATTAGGTGATATCTAATTGTGGTTTCAATTTTCACTTCCTTGATAATTGATGATTTTGTGCATTTCTCACATATATTGGCCATTTCTGTGTCTTCTTTGGAAAAATGTGTATTCAATTTTGTAGCCAGATTATTTTTTATAATATTTTACTTTTTGCGATTGAGTTGAAAGAGTTCCTGTGTATTTCCAAGTATAATCAAAAGAGTTTGGTACTGGCACAAAGATAGTCGTGTAGAACAATAGAATAAAAAAAAAGAGCCAAGAAATAAATCCATGCATCTGTAGTAAACTGATCTTTGACAAACATCACTACAATACACAGTGGGATAAGGGGAGTCCCATAAGCAAATACTGCTGGAAAAACTGGATATCCACATGCGAAAGACTGAAATTGAACCCTAACCATACACTATGCACACACAAAAAATAAAATGGTGGAATGAGATAGACATCATCACCCTATGTACATGTATGATTACATGAATGGTATGACTCTACATCATGCACAACCACAGAAATGAAAAGTGGTACCCATTTGTGCACAATGAATCAAAATGCAGTCTGTAAAAAAAAAAAAAAAAAATTGGAAAAAAAAAGAAAAATGTTTCTTTTCAAACAAATATAAAAAAAATAAAAATAAAATGAAGTAAAGATTTAAACATGAGATTTGGAATTGTAAAGCTACAAAATAAAATGTAGGGACAGAACTTACTGTCATTGCTCTGGTAGGTGATATTTGGGATAGGACATGGAAAGTACATAGAAGTAAAGCAAAAACAGAGGCACGGCATTCCATCAAACAAAATAAAAACCTTTGCACTGGAAAAGAACAATCAGTAGAGTAAAAATGCAATCTGTGCAAGGAGAGAAAATATGCATAACCCATATACTAACTCTATTCATGACTTCGAATTGCCCTTGGCTACACACAGGCTTTCTAAAAGTGTTGAAGTTCTCACACAACAAGATACCCCACTGAAGCAGAAAGGGATGTTTGAGCTGAGCCCCAGCATAACTACACACACACACATTTGCACACATACACACACATACCCCTGTAGCTTTTGGTGCAGCTGTTACTGGCAATCACTGGAAATGCTTGTATCTCAGTTCTAACTGCAAAAGCACCTTGAAGTGTGCAGCAGAGAGCGCAAGGCCGCCCTGCCCAAAGCAAACATTGCCATTTGAAAGAGCAGGCTCCCTAGTATTTCTTTGTGTTTGTTTTCATAAATTTTAGATTACTCCTTCTCAAAGAATCATTAAGGTTTGTTTGTCAATTGTTCAAACTTACGTTCGAAAAAGCTGCTACGCACAAAAATCTTTCCCTCTAAATGTACAATATTATACTTAACAGATGGGATAAGCACTTTACAAATAAGTCCAAATTATCCAATGTTTGCATGGTACTTAACTGAGACTTTTCACAAAAATAAAATGCTGCATTTTGATCAGAAACTACCCTTTTCAAGCCATTTTAAGAATAGTCATATTGAAAGAACTGGCATATGCATTTTAGAGGAATATGTGTTTATATTACATAAATTTTTATTTCAATGTTTTTCATGTTAAAAGAATGACAAGCAGTCAGAGTGATGCATTTGATTATTTTAGGCATTGGTGTTCTTGAAAAGTTATTTTTCCTTTTTTAATTTATGCTAATAATGAAGCACTCTAGACATATTCAACTATATTGTGATACTGGCAGGTTTTAATTGCATGCTTCTTTAAGGACCTATGTCTGCAAGAACTTCTACAGTTGTTATTCCTCATTGCATTTTATTAAGGATTGCTGCTGTTTTTTAATACTTCCTTCAACATTTTAGTGGTATGTATATTATATGCACGAGACATCAATCAAAATGTGCCAATATTATATTTCCTCATTAATATAAACTAAAATGTGCTTTACTCTTTAAAAGTCTTTCAAGTTAGATTCCTGTTAAACATCATATGTATTCTCCCATTTCCTAGCACAACAATTTTACTACAGTGGTCCATGAAAACCACTGAAGGAATTCTACCAGCCACAGAAAATAATAACAAAAAGTATAATTGACCACCCATTTACGATCAGTAAAAAGTAACACTGAGCCCTATCTTCAAGACATTGCCTTATGCATTACCTTGCTCATTTCTCTAAACACCTAGCTGTTTTATGTTAATAATTTTATGGGTAAAACATATCAATTTAGAGAAATGACAGATAGAGTTGTGGAGATGAAGAGTTATATAAACAGACAGCCAATTTCCCAAGCCAGAATTTGGAACCTCTGATATAAAAATATGGTAAATAACTGCAAAGAATCTAAATACCATTCTCTCCTTATCCCTCGTCCATACTTCTCTTTGGGGCTCTATTTCTTCTAAATTTTTTTTCTGTAAAATAACTTCTCTTCTTCATTTCTCAAGAGAGAATATAGTTATTCTGAAAGGATGCTTTTCACATTATAGTCCATTAGGCAGACAAATTCACTCACTCACTCTAACCACATACATCCAGGGGGACTGTCTATCTGTCCTATTATTATGGCAGTACTTCTTAGATAAAAAATGTAGTGAATGCACATGCTGTGTGTGCTAGGGTGGGTAAGAGCCATACTGAACTAATAAAGTTAATGACAGCCCACCCCTGTTCAATTGTTAATATTCTGGTGTTAGGACTTAATGTTTAAAAATGTTAGTTATGCTTGTAAAACACAACAGAATAATAATAAATATGATAGCTTCTAAGCCTTTTGTTTTTTATTAAGAATAATTCATGTATAATAAAAAGCAATGATTTTCAGTGTTTGTTTTGAGGATACCCATGTACCCACAATCCAAGTAAAGATATATGATATTTCCACCCAGAAAGATCTTTAATTCTGCCCTTTCCACTCATTTTTCCCCAGTGAAGCATTGTCTTGCTTCTATCCCATAGATTTTCTCATTCTTATACTTCATACAAATGGTTACACAATATATACTTCTGTGCCTGGTTTATCTTGTTCAACTTGGTATTTTTGAGATTTGTTCCTGTTGTTTTATTTGAGATTTCATTTATTTTTATTGCTGAGTAATATTCCATTATATGAATATTAGTCAAATTGTTTATCCATGTACTTTGGGGGAACATTTGGGTGGGTTGTTTCCAGGATTTATCTATTATGAAAAATCTGCCATGAACTTTCTTTTATAATTCCTTTTGTGAACACAGCTTTTCATCACTATTGGAACAGCTGCATGAGTCTATAGCAGTCTACAAGCAATAAGAAAAAGAGAGAGAATTTTCCATATAAATATAAGAACGATCTTGGGAATTAACTAGTTTTAAAATATCTCATTGTACAATTATTTCTACATGCCTTAAAAGGTTCAAATAGAAGCTGAAAAGGTATCTGAAGCATTGAGAGGCATTTTTGCATTTGTGGAAATTAAGATAGTTACCTTTGTTGTATTCTTTCAACTGTAATATTCTAAAATGAAAGGATTATGTTATAGTACATTTAGCACATTTACATGGTGTCATAAAACAGGTAATTTCTCTAATGCAAATCATATGTTTTATAGGCAGGTAAATTGAGACATAAAGTAGTTAAAGAATATAAGTCAAATGTTAACCATACTAGAGAAAATTTAAACTTCCACCATTGTGCTTGGGAAAAAAGAGTGATTGATATGTACAAACTGATTTATAAAAGGTTTTTTCATAGAGAATACATTTTGCCATATTCAAATGGATTTTCCCATAAGAAATTACAAAGTCTTTGAATATTAATATACTCCACATCAGAAAATAATGCAGTCTAATTTTTGTAGATTGCCAAGAATTTAATCTTGAGAATACATTTTATGAGGTTCACATTATCAATATATGTGCAATTTCTCAGGGCATATTTTGCCTGTAGCTTCTAGTGTGCACATATACAAAGATCTTATCCTTGTGTTTCATATTAAGGAAAGCATAAAAGATGTTCCCAAAATGACCCTATGAACCATAGAAATAAAAATTGAAGCTATGAAGGTGCTGAACAGTGATTTACTAAACTCAAAGTTTTTATTTTTTCTCACAGCACCAAATTCTTAAGAGTGTTATTTAACAAAGCGACTTTGGTCTATGTGAGTGTCCTTTCAAAATGTTCTGATAATGTGGCTTAGCAGCAGGGCTTTTGCCACTGACTCTAACTACAGCAAAGAACTCTAAAAAGTGCAATTGTTCGGTGAGAGTCCTCTGTGGGAAGTAGAAATGAACAATGTGTTGAAATGTAAATTTCCTTCAGATTCTTACAAATCCTGCTCTACAGGGATTTCACTTTTCAAAGGAATCTTCTATATTTACTACTCTCCTCGTTAAATTGTAACTCCTTGGGCCAAGATTTGTCAAATGATGAGAACTGTCACCACAGGGCTAATTCAGCATGAGCCCACCCTTGTAACATGGGACCTCTTTCAACCTAACACTGAGTGCATCTTGGAAATGGTGTGGAAAATCTATAAAAATGCAACTTTCATAATATTTTTTCGTGTCTTTTTACCTTAATAAATTAACCAGTGCCATTCTTAAGAGAGAAACCAAGTATTAATCTATCCTATTGTATGCCTTTCTTCTCTGACTCTGCAGCCCAAACCATTGCATTTATAAAGATAAGTTAGAATAAACCTGTGAAGCAATTTTGAATTTGCAAATAACTTAAAGGAAAAATTCTTTAAAAGAATCCTAACTTGTGCTCATTCATCATTCAATGATGAGGTAAAAGTAATCATATAATGGTGCTAAGATTTGCCTAAATCTGAGAGAGGTTTTTTTCAGTATGGAATGCTATAAACAATTTTATACTCTACTGGTTATATTCACCATATCTTATGTATATTCACTGAAGTTTAGATTAGTAGGTTTCTAAATGGATTTTTCAGAATGCTGAAGTCGGCTCTGAATTGCATGAGAAACTTCTAGTGGATCAGAGGAAAGAGAGTTCTCTGCCTATCCATTACAATCCTCTCCTATAAGCCAGAACATCTGGTTGTTTCCAGGATTTATCTATTATGAAAAATATGCCATAATCTGCTTTGATCTGATTCACTTAGACTATTCTCCTATACAAAATATAATTGTGTAATGAATACATGCATATATACTACACACATACACACACAAATGCACACAACCATTTCACACCAATTATATATCATTTAGTCATTGATATCCTGACTAAAATATGTATAAAGTAGCTGATTGTTTTAGTCAGCTTTTTTTTCACTGTGACCAAAAGATACAGTAAGAACAATAGTGGAGAAAAAGTTAATCTGGCTCAAGGTTTCAGGGATCTCAGTCCATAGATGACCCACTCCAGAGCTCTGGACCCAAGAACATCATGATAGAAGAGGATGGTGGAGGAAAGCAGCTCAGGACATGGCAATCAGGAAGCAGAGAGAACTCCCTTCACGAGCGACAAAGGCACACCCAAAGGCATACCCCCAGTGACCCACTTCCTCCAACCAGGAGTGCCTGACTATGGTTACCACCAGTTAATCCCTATCATTGGATTAATGCACTGATTGGGTTATAACTCACATCATCTATTCATTTCACCTCTAAACCTTCTTGTATTGTCTTATGCATGAGCACCTTTTTGTATTCTCTTACACATGAGCACCTTATGTCTAAATCAGAACACTAACCACCCTCATAAAACTAGGAAGTTCTCCAGTTATAAGGGAAAATATCTATAATCTATAGTCATATCTCTGTGTATCTGGCTATAAATGTAGTTTAGATTTAGCTTATTAATTACAGTACAATCATTCATTTGTATTGCAATGCATAGGTTTCTATAGATATCTATAATTGGTATTTGCTGCACAGGGGAAAAGAAATCATGAAGTATTTTAAGAAGCCAAAGCAATCTGATTCATGAGCTAAAGATACCATTTGGCCTCTGTGCTATAAATAGAATATAGGATGTCAGCTGGAGATACATAGAAAACTATCTCACTGGGATAGTTAGAAATGTCAGTGGTTTGAAAGTGTAGTAGTATTGGGAGTGGTGTACAGTAGATATTTTGAAGGAAAAATTGACTAGATTTCCAAAAGACTTAATATGGCTTATGGCAGCGTTAGGGACACTGATAGGTAAAATTGCATGGCAGGTATATTGGACACAGAAAAAACAGGACATGGAGGTACTATAGTTATGAGATCAAAGGGTTTGTAATAGAACAGAGATGTCTCAGTGGTTGATGGTGACATTACCAAGATTGTAGAAAAGTGGGAAATGGAGGGTTTTTATTGTTTGCTTGTTTATTTTGTGGTGTTGGGCTCTAACCTGGGGCCATGCACACATAAGGCAAATATTTTACTATGGGGCTAAATCTCTAGCCTACGAAAACAGTTTAAAATGCAGAAGTTTGTACTCTTTACCTACACAGCTTAGTTGTAGGTCTAACAAGTTAACATCAGTTAGCTATTCTACATTTTAAAAAATCTCAAACTTAGTGGCTTTACCATTTGCTAAAAAGTTACTATGCCTGCGTAGAAGTCAGATCATGCTAGGTAGACTCAATATGAGCATGTGGATTGTTTGGTGGTACATACTGAACCAACAGCATCTTGTCTTGATTAGTGGAGAAGCTCAAAGTAGCAATGAAACAAATAATGAAAGTTAGAGGCAGAATACAAGGCAATATATATTTTTTAGCATAACTGCATAAATTCTGGACCTAGGTAATTAAAATATATGAGACTCTATTTTTAATAAAAATAGCATTACTTGAAGTTTATATGTTTAATATTCAAGAGTACCTTCCTTGTTTAAAACACAGCTTTTGGGAAATAAACTAAATAAAAATTACATTATAAGAAATCCCCAGAAGACTGAAAAGATTTTATGTTATATTCTTATCTCTATCCCCTGGCCATATTTAATTAAGAAATATATTGTATCTCTCTTAAATAAGTTGTGCATTCTAGAACGCGCGCACACACACACACACAGTTGCAAAAATTTCATATCCCCTGGTAGAGCTCACACAAATTCAAAAAGTGGAGCATATTATCAGACTTGCTAAAATAGAGATACAAAGATGAAAGCTTTGAAATTATGACCATTCTTCAAAGGATAGCTGAAGAACAATTAAGTTCCAATGTTTACCTCTTCCATACCTCCTCCCTATTGATTCTTCTCTAAAAGTTAGTGATTTAAATAACTATTTGTTTAGTTTAGAATTCTCAGGGTGGCAGTGCAGACTGAACTCAGCTGGACTATTTAGCTGGTTTTGACCCAGGGCTCCCTCATCACAGGTCTGTGATCAGTTTTGGGAGGTGGGCTAGGCAGCTCTGCAACTCCAAGTAGGCTGCCTGTTTGCTAAGAGCCATAGCTGCCTCCATATGCTATTTCATCCTCCAGTGGGTTAGCCTGGTCTTGTTCTCATGGCAAAGAAGGACTATTGTGAAAGAAAAGAGCATAAGCAGAACTCAAAGCATCTGAAGGGCTCAGCTAAAGGCTTAAAACTAGCACATCATTATTTTAGCATACTATTAGCCACAACTATCAGACTCAGAGTGGGCAAGGAGTACACAATTCTGGCAGCAGCTATGGATATAGAGTGACTATTAATTGAAAGCTTTAATGCAAATAATCTAACTGACTTCTGATAATGCAAGTCAGATTCTCCATAAAGGGTTGGATTTTGCTTATTTATTTCCTTAGAGAAAGCAAAAGGAATATTAACTGTTTTAGTCAAAGTTGTCCACAGGAACTGAATCAATAAAATGTACATATAATTAAAAGGGGATTTATAAGACTGGCATACACAGTCAGTGGCTGAATAATCCCACAATGGTCCACTGTAGGCTGGAGAGTGGGGACAACCAGTGCTGTTCAGTCAAAGAAGCTAGAAACCTCAGAACAAGAGGGACCAATGATCCAGTCCAAGGTCAAAGATCTGTAAGTCACTTGGAAAGTCATTAGTGCAGGTCCATGTTGAAGGACTGAAGAATATGGAGTCAGATATTCAGAACTGATGGCAGCAGCAAAAAACTCACCTCTATAATATGAGTTGATAATATAATATGCACAAGTTTCCCCCTTCTAATGCTTTTTGTTCAATCCAGGCCCTCAGCCCACTGATGTGTGCTGCCGACATTCAGAGCAAGGTTTCCCCACTCAGTTCGCAGGCCCATATGCCAATCTTCTCTGTGAGAACCCTCAAAGCTTACCCAGAAATATGTTCTAACACTTTTCTAGACTTCTCTCACTCTAGTCATTTTGACAACCAGAACTAACCATTAGAAACTCTGTTGTATATTTTCTCTTGTATGATTGAGCAATATTTAATAGCTGCATATTAACTCACTAAAAGTATGCATTTTTTAATCAGAGTGGAGATATAATCTCTACTTGGATTTACTTGGGCACAGTTACTTATCTTCCAGACCATTTATTTTCTGTAAAATTTGGAGAATGATGCAAATTTTTCAAGGTGTTAAAACTCTTATGTGTGATGTTTTAAGAATCTGTGCCTTATTTAGGTGTTCAATAGATTTATTTTTATTACTATGTACCTACTGTTAACCTATCATGGTGAGGTGTCTGATCATGTTCATACACAGATGTTATTCCATCTACTTGGGAAACTGAGACAAGAGGACCACAAGTTTGAAGTCAGTCTAGTGAGATCCAGTCTCAAAATTAAAAAATAAACAAATAAATAAAAAAGGGCAGGGACTCTAGCTCAGAGGGCATGAGTCCTCAGGTTTATCTTAAGGACTGAAAAACAAAACAAAACATAACAAAATTTGGATGAGGTTTTATTTGTATTGAATGGAGATACACACCTTTTGTAGTACACAAAGGTTAGGGACAGTTATGCTGTATCATGCTATAGGAGTCCGCTACATTTTACTTTCCAAGAACCTAATTGACGTCTACATGATTTAGTTTTAGTGGACTTTTTTAAAATAATATTTTATTTGTTCTAATTAGTCACACATGACAGTAGAATGCATTAATGCATTTTGATAAATCATATAAAATGAAGTTTCTCATTTTTCTGATTGTACTTGTTGTAGGATCACATGGATCATGCAGTTTTTGTCCAAGATAAATATGTTTTCATAGGGACAGTAAAAGTTCTTTCACTAACAAAACATGATTTTTCAGTCAGCAATCACCCATGTTATTAGAAGACCCAAATAAGGATTATTCTTTGATTACTTTTAAATTATTTGCTTAACATGTATGCAAAGGTTATCTTTCTCACTATCATTTTTGGAATTAGTATCTATTTTTACTTTGTCAGATATTAATTCTTCCAAGGTCCTTCTATTATCTTCCATACTTTCTAAATAGTAAATATTTAGGTAAAATTAGAGAAGAAAAACAAATAATGATACTAAAGTTTTTAAATCAGAGAAGTACTGCATATTTTAGAAAAATAAATATTAAAAAATTATAAAGCACATATTATCCCATCTACCCTTGGACAACCACAAAAATCATTTTATTACAAATGATATTTGTGGATAAAATTTTTAAAATGTTCTCAAAATTTATTTTTCAGTCAAAATTTGCTTTTTAATTAACATATATCATTGATATAATTACTCAGTCTATCAAGAGCCTGAAGAGAAAACAAAGGCAGAAATGGGACCTCCATTTTCTCCTGCCCTTGGACATCAGTGCTCCTGGTGCTCACACCTTAGGGATCAGAGCAGGACTTACACTCTCCACTCTTAACTTCTCTTACTTCTAAGTTCTTTAGGTTTGGACTACAAATGCACCCTAACTTCCCTGGACATGCAGCCTGGCAGAGTATGATCTTTCCTGCCTCCCTCATCCTGTGAGCCCATCCTTCAAAATGAACCTTTTTCCATAGGTCTACACAGATGTTACTGGGTCTGTTTTTTGTTTTGGTGGAGTATTTTCTTTGGGAGGGGGCAAACCCCAATGAACGCATGTATCAATTGCTCTTTCTATCTTTTTATGTGCATTCTGCCCCTTCTTTCAAGGAGAGCAGAGGCTAGAAGGCAATGAGAAGACTGGTAGTGACCACTGGAAATATGATGAAGTGATGTTTCTGGGGGTTCAGGAAAAAGTGATTTTAGATAGTACTTCGTTATGTTTGTACATACCAATACTCTTCGAAATATTCCTTGAGAGTCCCTAGATATAAATTAAATTAGTTTTTTTTTTTACCTCTTTTTCCATCCTCAATTCTCTTGTGTTTCTGACATGTTTCATTTTAAAATTAGTCAAAGTCAAACAATGTTAGTTTGCAGTGATGAGGTTCAGAACTGATGGCGATTTTTATTTCCTTAGCTGTTCTATTTGGTTATGCTAGAATAGTCTTTTCATATTTGAAATAAAATCTGGCCAATAAGCTTTTAAAATATCAGATCTATGATCTTAGATCCCAGTACTATGGGACTTTTTTTATATCATCTTCTATTTCATCCAGCCGCTGAATGTAGGGACACTTCTCTTAAAATACTTCTTTTTTTAACCAAACTTGAACATTCAGATATGATCCTATGACTGTTGTTGAGCTTATTACAGGACCCTGGAAAAATGATAAAGGAACACTACTTGAAGTGGGTGGGAGGGTTGGGAGAGACTCACTTTATTAGCTGTTTCTTTTTTTCCTTCCTAAGGGTGCTTGCTGATTTTTCTCCCTGGAAGCATCCCAGGAGAGTGACTCTCAAATGCTACTGCTCTGCTCTCAATTACTGATTCCAACAGAAATACTCCAAAATATCACTATGGTTTATACTAATTTCTTACTTGTTCAGAATAAGAGTTATCATTGTGTTTTCTTCAGGGTCTGTCATATTTATAGATAGTATGATGAAATGTATACACACACACACACACACACACACACACACACACACACAGTTTCTTCTTAGATGCTATGGTAGGAAGAAAAACTTCAAGTATATTTCATCCTAATTATTGGAGCTTGTTCATACTACCTAATAAGGACAGATCTTTTCAGATATGATTAAGGTAAGACTCTGGAGAGGAAGAGATTATCCTAGTTTATCCAGGTGGGACTTAAAATCTCGAGGCAGAGGGGGACTAAACAGATAGATGAGGAAGAGGTGATTTGAAAACACAGAAAGGGTGAATTGATGTAGCCCAAAGCCCAGGACTGCTGGGAGTCAACAGGAGCTGGAAGAGACAAGGAATGTGTTCTAACAGAGATCTCAGAGGGAATGTGGGCCTGCAGACACTTGATGTGGCCCAGGGATGATTTCAGACATCTGCTCTCCAAAACCTTGAGGACTTATAGTTCTGTTGGTATTGGTTGGTTGGTTAAAAAATGCGTGATAATGTTTCACAGTAGCCACAAGAATACAAATACAATATTTTGCAATTAAAGTGCTTCTAATTAAAAACTATTCAAGAATTAAACACAAGTCTAAAGCTAGGGTCCCTCTTCCTCAAATGAAATAGGTTACAGACACTAGGGACAAACAAAATTTGTAAAATATTTATATATACTTAATACATTTTTTGTAACATTTTTTATAGAGATTAAATATTGTGTTTAATAATGTCTGTATTAGCTTCATACTAATTTGGCTTAATCAGCAACATATTTTGGTATTACTTTGTTATTGTTTCCCTTTAGAATTTCAATCTTCCATTTTATTGTTCCAACTTTCTTAATGCTTATAGTTTGTCCTTGCTTCAGACTTGCAGCTCTCCAGATCCCTAAGAGATCAAAAGAGTACAGTGTTTGTTCACATCTCAATATCAGTCTCTCCTGTACACCATTCCTGATGCTTCTTCCTGTGCTTGAAGCACACTTCATATTCTGCAGCACAAGCATGCATTAGAATACATTTACATGGAAAATAGAATCAAAATTCAGCAGCACTTCATTTCATTAAAATACATGCACAAAAACTGATTTCTGATGAATTTTAATTAGAGTTTTTAGAATGTATTAATTATATTTTTATAGAAAATTCTGGATGGACACAACACACTAACTTTAAAAAGTAAATTTTTTAAAGTTATCACCAATTTATATATCATACAAAAATATGGTGGAAACCTCTTAAAAGTCTTCCTGCTTATAGAGAAAATATCAAATTATTTCATAAAATGAAAGCATTTGTGGTTAAAATAAACTGTGTATTTTATGTTCCTAATATTTATTTTTACAGAAGTAAAACATGCTTATGTTTGCTTATTAATAATGACACTTTCATCTTTCAGATGTAATTTCTAAAATGTGGCATGTAATCATTCAAGCCACATAGGTTTCTTTTGGTTTTCTATTTCTTGAACATTCTAAACAGATATCCTCAGGAATATTTGCAGTGCTATTCTTTTTATCTAAACTGTCTTCTCCAATCCTGTCCTTCACTCCTTTCCTTACTTATGTAAATTCATCTTACCATAAAAGCCTTCTCTGAATACTGCCTACAATATTCATTATACTCTATATTCCTTGTGCCACTTTTATGTTTTTTTTAATCACCTGACTAGTATGTCTTTGCTATTTTTTACAGTCTCTCTTCTACCTCTCCACCCAGTTTCCTACTCTCCTAAATCATAGAAAGAGGGAGCAGTGACTATTTTGTTAACTCTCATATCCTTACAATCTAAAACAAAACTGGAATGAATTGCTGACTCAAAATTTTTGGTTGAATCAAAAAATAATGGCTGTTATTTAAAACTGGGTTTATATTTAACAAATATTTTGACAGGAATATGTGAATAATGATCAAGGTAATCAAGTTTTATTCATTCTCCACCAATGACTTTAATCCCAATCTTCACATCATGTATTATAGATGGTGTTGAAGTCCGTTGGGCAACCCTTGCCCAATCCATATACCTCCATTCTTCTATCAAATATTTTTGAAGACAGTTTCACCAATTTGTAGTTATCTACACCTATTTTGATTTTTTATCTTTATGTTATTGGCACATTTTTATTTTGTCCATATAATAAATGTTAAATGGCAACTCGTTTTTAAATATGTATTTCCTTAATTACTGAAAAAGTAAACCTTTTTATTTTATTTGCCTTATGTTTTCTCTGAATCAACCACAGGATTTGATAATTTTATTATTTTTAAGACATTTTTAATATCCTGGGTAACATTTCTTTGTTGGGAATGATCATTTGCAAACAGTTGCTCTGAAATAGCATCTACTTTTAATGTTTTATGGTAACTTTTCCTACACAGAAAATTTGTATAAATATATTCATCACTTTACATTTTTTTGATTCTTTGCAGTATGCCCAAGAAATCCATCCCTAGGTCAGAGTCAAAAAGTTAGTCTCATTTATGCTCTTCTAATTTTGATTGTTTCTTTTAAGCAATCTTAGTTCCATTTGGAATTTACAGTAGAGTTTTGTGTGAAGGGGTAGTGTCAATTGACTCTTTTATTTCTTAATATGAACAACCAGTTGTCTCAACATGATTGAATGATTTAAACATAATACCACTTTGGAAATGATTCGGGTTTCCTGTAAGTGTGTTTCAGGACAATTAATTTTCTACTAAAAGTTAAAGTATGCATCTTTGTGTTACTACTATTTCATTTAAACACTGCAACTTTATAAACTCCTTTTTGTTGTTGTTGTTCTTTTTCTTCGAAGGCCTTCATTACTCCTTCATTTTTGAAGAATAAGTTTTCCCTGAACATAAAATTAGATAATGGAAATTTTTCTTTCAACATTGAAAATATTTCACCCTTTTTTAAAGTTGATTCTTTTTAGTTATACGTGACAAGAGAATATACTGACATAATTACCTCTACTCCACTATGCTTTCTGCTATTTACTGATTGTTTTTTAAATTTTTTTTATTTATTTATATTAATTATATTTATTTTTTTCATTTATTTATTATTTTTTAATTTTTTTTTCTAATTACTGTCTTGTGGATACATGATGTTGAGATATACCATGATATATTCATTTATGTACATGGGAAAGTTAGCTCATATTCCTTCCACTGATTTTCGCTCTCCAATCTCTCCTCCCTTCTTTTTATTCCCATTTGTCTAGTCCTCTGATTTTACTTCTCTTCCCTGTCCCTCTCATTTCGGATTAACTTCCCAGTATCAGAGGAAACATTGGACCTTTGACTTTCGGGGATTGGCTTATTTCACTTAGCATGATAAAATCTAGTTCCATCTATTTACTAGCAAAATACCATAAAGTCACTCTTTTACATTAGCTGAGTAATAATCTATTGCATATATATATACCTCATTTTATTAATCCATGCATCTGTTGTGTACCTAGGTTGGCTTCATAGCTTAGGTATTGTGAATTGTACTATGATAAACATTGATGTGATTGTGTCAATGTAAGTATATTGATTTTAAATCCTATGAATATATACTGAGGTGTGGGATAGCTGGGTCATATGGTGGTTCCATTTCTAGTTTTTTGAGGAATCTCTATATTGTTTTCCAGAGTGGTTGTACTAATTTGTAGTCCCACCAACCAAGTATGAGTGTACCCTTTTCCCTACATCTTACCAACATTTATTGTTACTTGTATTCTTAATAATTGCCATTTTGACTGGAATGGGCTGAAATTTCAGTGTAGTTTTAATTTGCATTTCTAATTGCTAGAGATGTTGAACATATTTTCATTTATTTGTTGAACATTCATATTTCTTCTTTTAAGAAGTATTGGTTTAGTTCCTTTGCCCATTTATTGATTGGGTTATTTGCGGTGTTTTTTTGTTATTTTATTTTTTTTTTTTTGGTGGTAAGTTTTTTGAACTCTTTGTGTAGCCTGAATATTAATGCCCTATCTGAGGAGCCGGTAGCAAAGCTGGTTTTCTCTTCATGCTCTTGATTGTTTCTCGTGCTGTGAAGAAGCATTTTAATTTAATGCCATCCCATTTACAGATTCTTTACTTCTTGCACTTTAGGAATCTTGTTCAGGAAGTCAGTTTTTTGAGCCAACATGTTGGAATATTGGGCCTACATTTTCTTTGAGCAGATGCAGTGTTTCTGGACAAATATCTAAGTCTTTTATCCACTTTGAGTTGAGTTTTATGCAAGGCAAGAGATAGGGGATAAATTTCATTCTACATATGGATTTCTAGTTTTCCTAGCACCATTTGTTGAGGAGGCTATCTTTTTTCCAACATGTTTTGGAATTTTTTAGTCTGTAATAACTGTATTTATGTGGGTTTGTCTCTGTCTTCTATCTTATTCCATTGGTCTTCATGTCTGTTTTGGTGCCTGTACACTGCTTTTCTTATTACTATAGCTCTGTAGAATAATTTGAAGTCTGCTATTGCAATGCCACCTGATTCACTTCTCTTGCCAAGTATTCCTTTGACTATTTAGGGACTCTTATTTTTCCAAATGAATTTCATGATTACCTTTTCACTTTATCTGAATAACGTCATCAAAATTTTGGTGAGAACTGAAACTGTATAGGACTTTTGGTAGTATGGCCATTTTGGGAAAATATACATTCTGCCTATCCAAGAACATGGATGGTCTTTCTGTCTTCAATTTCTATCTTTAGTGTTCTATGGATTTTGTTTTAGATGTCCTTCACCTCTTTTGTTCAAGTCCCAAGATTTTTGGATTTTTTGTTTGTTTGTTTGGTTGGGTTTTGCTTTTTTTGAAGCTATTGTGAATGACATATTTATCTAATTTTCTTTTCATCAGATACATCATTGGAGTATAGAAATGGGATTGATTTATGGATGTTGATATTTGTATTCTGCTTTAGTTTGCTGAATTCATTCATGAGCTCTAGCAGTCTTCTGGAAGAGATTTTTGGGTCTTCTAAATATAAGATCATTTTGTCAGCAGAACTATTTTGAGCTCTTCTTTTCCTGTTCATATTCTCTTTAACTTTCTTCTCTTGCCTAATTGCTCTGGTTAGAGTTTCAAGGACTATGTTGAACAGGAGTGGTAAAAATGGGCATCTCTGTCTTATTCCTGTTTTTGGAGAAAAATGTTTTCAATTTTTCTCCATTCAGAATAATAATGAATTTGTCATATAAAACCATTCCAATGTTGAGGTAAGTTCCTTCTATCCCTAGTTTTACTTGCTTTTTAAACACGAATGGGTTCTATTCTTTATCAAATGATTTTTCTACATCAGTTGAGATAATTGTGTGATTCTTTTCTCTATTTATGTGGTCAATTACATTTATTGATATCATATGAACCAAACTTGCATCTCTGGAATGAATCTTATTTGATCATGGTGCACAATCTTTTCATTGTGTTTTTGCATGTGATTTGCCAATATTTTATTAGGAATTTTTGCATATATGTTCATCAAGAATATTGGTCTAAAGTTTTCTTTCCTTGACATGTGTTTTTTCTTGATGTGTGTTTTTCTGGTTTTGATGTCAGAGTGATACTGGCTTCATAGAATGAGTTGGCAGAGTTTCTTCCTTTTCTATTTTATGTAAAAATTTTTGGAGGATTGGTAGTTCTTTAAAGGTCTGGTAGAATTTGACTGAGCAATCCTGTCCAGGGCTTTTGTTTGTTGGAAGACTTTTTTGATGGCTGCTTCAGTTGTATTACTCGAAATTGATCTCTTTAAGTTTGATATGCCCTTGTGGTTTAATTTGTGTAGGTCATATGTCTTTATGAATTTGTCCATATATTCAAGATTTTCTATTTTATCGTAGTATACTTTTTTAAATAGTTTTTGATGATCATCTGGATTTCAGTAATGTCTGCAGCAAAATATCCTTTTTGATCTTGGATCTCGATAACTTGAGTTTTTTATATTTCTTTAAAATAGTTTAGATAAGGGTTTATCAATCATTTATACTTTTGAAAAAACATCTCTTTGTTTCATTGAATTTTTGTATTTTTTAAATCTCAATTTCATTAGTTTAGGTTCTGATTTTAATTATTTCCTGTCTTCCACTGATTTTAGTGTTGGTTTGTTCTTTTTCTAGGCCTTGAGATGAATGTTAGAATATTTATTTGGTATAGGTCCATTTTTTGATGTATGAGCTCAATGCTTTGAACTTTCCTGTTAGAATTACCTTCATACTGTCTTTGCCATTTTGATACATTCTGTCACAGTTCTAATTTACTTCTAGGTACATTTTTTACTCCCCTGATTTCTTCTGTTATCCATTCATCATTCAAGAGTGCGTTATTTAATCTCCAGGTGTTAAAGTTATCTTATCATTGATTTCTGATTTCATTCCCTTATGACTTGATAGAATACAAGGTCCTATCTCCAATTTTTATTTGTTAAGATATCCTTTGAGACCTAAAATATGATCTCTTTTAGAAAATGTTCCATGTGCTGCTGAGAAGAAAGTGAATCTAGCTGTTGATAAATGGAATATTCTAAAGATACCTGTTATGTCCAAATTATTAATTGTCTTTTGAGTTTTATAGAATGTTTAGTTTTTGTTTGCATGAGCTATCGAGTGATGAAAGAGATATGATAAAGTTACCTAGTATTATTATATTGTGGTCTCTTTGATTCTTATTATCGAGAAGAGTTTGTTTGGGGCACACATATTTACAATTGTTCTATCTTGTTCATATATGATTCCCTTAGCAGTATGAAATGAACTTCTTTGTCTCTTTTGATTAATTTTGGCTTGAAGTGAACTTTGATATGAAAATGGTAATCCTTGCTTATTTACAAGATCCATGTGAGTGTTGTTTTTTCCCATTCTTTCACTTTCCGTCTGTGGATATCTTTGGTTGTGAAGTGAGTCTCTGGGGAACAGCATATTTTTGGGTCTTGTTTTCTGATCCAATCTGCCCACCTATGTATTTTGGTTGAAGAGTTTAGACCATTTACCTTCACTATTATTATTGAGAGATGACTTTCATTTCCTGCCATTGTGATTTATTTATAATATTTAAACTGGATTTGATTCTTCTTGCTTGACTATTCTTCTAGTATAATGCCTCCATATGCTGGTTTTCATTTTTATTTTTATTTCTTTTGGATGAAATATTTTATTGAGTATGTTTTGTAGTGTAGCCTTTCTAGATATGAATTTTTTTAGCTTCTGTTTATCATGGAAGGCTTTTATTTCATCTTCAATTCTGAAACTTAATCTTTCGGAGTATAATTTTCTAATTTGGCATCTATTCTTTTTCAGCACTTGTTATATATTTCTCCAATCCCTCCTTGCTTTTAGGTCTAGGTTTAGAAATTAGTTGATATCCAGATTGGTATACCTCTAAATATGACCAATATGTACAATATTTTTATTGTACCTTTTACAATTCTACCTTTATTGTATACATTGGGCATTTTTATAATAATACATCTTGGAGAGGATTTGTTGTGATATTGTATATTTGGATATGCCTTCTGTATTTGAATTTCCATTTCATTCTTAAGGTTTGGAAATTTTTCTGATATTGTTAAATTGAGAAGATGGTGCATTGATTTAGTTTGTGTCTGAGAGCCTTCATCTGTCCCAATGAATCTTAAATTTGGCCTTTTAAGGTTATCCCTGATTTCTTGACTATTCTGTTCATGAACTCTTAACATCTAGTAAGTCTGGTGCAAGGTCCCACAAGTGTTCAAACAATGACTCACCAGTTCTGATCAGGATTCAGGCTGTGCACCTGGCATGGATATATCCTGGCCCTTTCTGCCTCATAGCCTCTGGCAACATTGCCCTGGGCCTGCATGTCACTGGGTATTTAGGCAGCCTCCCTCTGGTATGATGCTGGGGACTTCCCATGGTGCTTTCCTGGAAGGCCAGAGGTTGTGAAACCAGAATTGGATAGGCAGTTGGTGTAGAAATAAAGAAATCGGGCCAATCGAGAAAATGGAGGACATGAAAGTCATCTGCATCTGGAAGTTGGAGGCTGCCCTTGAGAATGGAATGTCAGAGATCTCCAGAGCCCATTGATTACCAAATTTACCTGCCCTTATCGAGGACTATAGGCAAAAAGTTGCTAATAAACACCCGCCAGGGACATTGCTTGTCATCACTTCAGCCCTTCTCCTGCCCACCTGCTTCTCAGCTCTTGAATCTCACCTGCAAAACTGGGCCTAGGGAGGAAGGGAGGAAGGAGATGAGGGGGAAGGGAACAGGAGAGTAAAACTTATAAAAAGGACAGGATTTACTCATCACACGGATTCCGCCTTTGGGTCTCCTTCTTCGACCCGGAAGAAGTCTGCTTTTACTTTTCTTCAATAAAGCTTTGACCTTTCTACTCTACACTTGCCTCTGCATGCTTCTCCTGTGTTATACTTCAACCCCTGAGGAAGCAGGACTCGGCACAGGTAAACAAGGGTATCAGTTGGTGGGTGAATCAACTTTCCTTAGTTGTGAGCCAAAGCTGTTTTGTCTAATTGGAGCAAGCCTGCGCAGGTCCTTGCTCCCTTTGCCTGGCTCACAGAGGCTGAGGGGGGTAGATCCTGCAAGTCCCTAGCTTAGGTTCCAACCAGCCCGCTCTGTTCCCTTTGTTCGTGGTGAGGGGGAAGGAAAGGGGAGGGGTTCTCTGAGATTTATGGCTAGTAATGGGTCTTCTAGAAGTTCGTTCTGGCTGGATTCTTAAGCAGGGGTCCACTGCAGGGGCGTCCCTCTGGTTTAATTTGCTGCAGTCCGGCTGTGGGAAGACACTGTGCTGATTTAAGAGGGTGACATCAGCTGGAGCTTCACAAGGGGGCCGCAGGGCCCCCACCCCCTCAGTTTTCTCTTCAAGATTTGGTTTTAAGCAGTTTGTGGTGTTTTAAGGAACCCTTTGCGTTTTAAATTGTGTCTGTCTTTCCAACAGTTTGTATGTGGGTAAGCTTAAGAGAATATCCACCCTCCCCAACTTTATCTAGGCCCCTTCCCCCAGCCACAAGTTGGCTCACTCTGAGTTTAGTTTTCTTCTCTGACAACCAAACTTCCATTTTCTTCAGTACTGAGTCTCAGAGCACTGACTCTGTGCTCTAATTCTCAATTCTGTTTTTATTGGCTACTGAAGGGTTATGGAAAATAATATTCCTATAAAATAACACCCCAAGTAAAATGAAGGGAGGGTGTGGCTTGAGAAGCGGGAAAGGAGACTGATCAACCATTAAACCTCTCCCAGTGCATTCCTGATAACAATGGGCCCTGGAGAAAAGGGTGGATATGGAATGCTAGGCCCTAAACCTTGACCTTCCCCAGGTCAACCTAATCCTTAATGACATTGGGCAAGATTTGAACACTCATCCTTCAGCATCTAATTTTAACCTGTACAGCTGGCCCCTGATGGTCAAAACTGCACATACACAATGATTACATCCTCCTCCTCCTACCCTATAAAATCAGGATCCCCCCTGTAACTGACGGCCATTTTCCATCCGGAAAGTGGACCCGAATGGGGCCATTTTCCATCAGGAAAGTGGACCCGAATGACGCCCGACTCTGAGAAGGAATAAAGGCTTCTCTGAAACCGTCCAGGTCTGCCTCCTGGTTTTTCCTTTTTGCGCTTACAGCTACCTCCTTCCCAGGTTGTGAGACCGTCGGACTGGCTGCCCAGGTCACTTCCTCCTTCTTCCCAATCCTCACTCTTCTCTGATGCATCAACTTCCACTACCTTTCTTCCATCGTAAAAGTTATGTTGGCTATTTCGATCCACAGTTCAGTTACATGCCTTTTAAAAGTTTCATGACATTTCATTTACTTTGAAATTGTACTGATTGCTCAATGAAATCTTTAAAATACTCAGTATTCCACTCTATAATAATGACCTATCTCTTTTTCATAGGTATATCAGAATAAATTTGATAAAGTTTTATAGCTTTTTTCATAGAATTTTTAACAAAATTTTAATTTTAGGTTTATATTGAAGTGATAAAGTGAAAAACAGATTCTCAGTCTCCACAAATGTTTGTGCAAAGTATTCCAGCACTTTGTTTGTTTAGAATACTTAAAAATCAGTGTGATACATTCCTCATTTTTAGAATAGAAATAATACATATACATATACCCAAGGTTGCTGTAATGATTAAATGAGTTAATAAATATAACTTACTAATATCACTTACCACATAGTGATCACTCAAAAGTCATTGGCTCATGCTGACATTCAGATGGTGAAAACTTATATTTATGCCAGTTTTTTTTTTTTTTAATTAAACTGTTTCCAGCGTGGTTTCAAAAGAGAGTGTGCTGAAGTGAGGGGTTCACTTAACTTTTTTATAATGTGCATAACCAATTGACTTAACATGATTGAATTATTCAATGAACATTAAAAATTCACCCAATAATTTGTAATTATGCTTCGGGAATTAATAATTTAACACCGTTATGTAACCCTCTAAACATGTCTTTCTTCCAGATGTCCTCATATTGGGCAGTCAAAGATTTAAAGGGGACAGAGACCCTTCCCTAATGATAAGATTGTTTCAATTCTGATGTGCCCAATCACAATATTAATTATTTGATTATGACCTCAGTTGCTTTCGTAAATAAAGTTTGATTGTTAAGGGTGTATAATACTATGTATTATTTTATGCTGATCTTTAAACAAATAATCATGAAAATTTTCCTGTTAATCAGTAAACTCTACTGTGGATTCACTTTGTGTTTGGGGGTTTTTGTTGTTGTTTATTTTTCTTATTCCTTTAGTTTTGGTGTTGGGAATTGAACCCAGGGCCTCATGCAATGTTATGACAATGTTTTATCCTTACAAATAATGATAGTTTTTACTCTTCATCAGTTTGTATATCAATAATTTAGCTACTCATTCATTTTTGAATCAATAGATCAGCTATATTCTCTAGCATAATAATCAACTATAATGTTATTAATAACAGATACCATGTTGTAAAAGATCTAGATTTAGTTATTTCACAATGTATATATACTTCAAAACATCATGTTGTACATAACAAATTTATGTCAATTTTAAAAAGCAAAATAAATCATAAGAAAGTCAATATTTAAATAAAAGAATGCTAAGGAATATTTTTGTTTTATCCTGACATCATTGGGATGCTAATTAATATATTTTAGATAGATTTTGTCCATTCATTTATATTCTGCAAGGGCACTTATTTTAATGATTGAAACTTCAGATTAATTGCATGTTTTAACTTTCAGTTTTCTTGTCTGAAATACAAAAACCTGGAAGTTGCCACTCCCCCTTCACTCTAGCAATGGAAATAGAGTTGAAAACAGTGAAAAATTAATGACTTTTCTTAGATCCCTAAGAGAAGTGTGATCATAGAACAAATCACTAACCTTAAAATTAGAAAAACAGAGATATGAATGCAGATAATCACAACTTACCAGAGCAGAAATCTATGTAGAAACCAGATCCAGGGTGTGAAAATCCAAAATTTAATTCCTGAATTGTTGGAGGATCAGTGAATACAAGTCTCAGAAACAAAAGCTTCAATGGAAAACAATCATATGGGAAGTTGCCACACATTGAGAGTTTAGCTTCCAGGAGCTTCACCAGGTTCCTAAAATAAAGTCTGGAAAAAAATGAGCTCTTATTTGAATAAGAAAAGGGGGAAAAGAAATAATTTGGAGATGAATTCTAGAATTCTGTCCTTAATAGAGCCTGGCCTCAGGACGTACTACTTAACCAGAGTCTCACCTACCGGGGATTGATCTGAACTTAACTAACCTGAGGGAAGAGAAGGACCCCAGGTAAAGCCCACAATACCCATCTTGTTTGACCTAATGGCAATAGAGAAAACCAAAGCATGCTGGAGCTGACAACCCAGAGACAAAGGCTTGTTAAAAGGCTGAGAGAATCGCAGACTATAGAGGTCATCCCCTTCTGCCACACCCTGCCACCTCTTTATTCAGCCTATTTGCAGCAGTTCTGATATTCAGGACACCATGCTTTGCTAACAAGGAAAAAAAAAAAAACACACAAAAAAAAAAAAAGAAAAAACAGTTGGAAGAGGTAGAGCAAACACAGAGAGAGAGAGAGAAAGAGAGAGAGAGAAACAAAAGCATCATTTGATACCATAACGACAGAGAATTTCTTCAAACTGTTCTCAGAAACTAAAAGCACAGACTTATAAAACCCATAGAACATCAAGCTGGTTAAGTGCCACAAAGCTGCACCTAGATTTATCAGTCTATATGCAGAAATATGAAACCAAGGAAAAAATCCTGAAAGAATGCAAAAGGAAAGAAAAAATAAAACTTACCTATTGTTTTAGTCACTTTTTTCACTGCTGTGACTAAAAGGACCCAACCAGAACAATTGTGGAGAAGGAAAATTTATCTGAAGGCTCGTGGTTTCAGAGGTCTTAGTCCATGGGAGGCTGGCTCCATTCCCTGGGGCTCAAGGTGAGGAAGAACATCACCTACAGAATAGTGTGGCAGAGGGAAGCAGCTCACTTGGTGATCAGGAAGCAGAGAGAGTCTCCACTCTCCAGATACAAAATATATACCATAGCCATGCCCCCATGGACCCACCTCCTCCAGCCACAGCCCACCTGCCTTCAGTTACCACAGTTAATCCCTATCAGGGGATTGATTGGGTTAAGACTTTCACAACCCAATCATTCCTCCTCTGAACATTCTTGCATTGTCTCACTCATGAGCTTTTGGAGGACACTACACATTCAAAGTTTAACACCTATAACACAGGAAAGATAAAAATTGCAGCCTACAACTCTTGAGAGTTTATGAAAGCCATATTTCATAGAAAATTATTACTATTATTTCAATTTCAATTTTATTATTTAAAGTTTTTTAGCATTAATGATGATTATTAAAATATCTGCTTTATCAGTTATTATAAATAATTATATAAATTATAATATTTTTCTGTTATATTTCATTACTATTACTACACACATACCCATGATGTATATATCTCTATACATGTGTAGGTATATAAAGGGATATGTCTCTATTATGTACTTTTATTTATTACTAATGCCTATTTTCACCAATAATTTATGTATTCTAGTCATGCTGAAATTGAATTTTTACTTCCAATTTTATAGTATTTTTGCATGAAATTTTGGTTTTTGCTTCTTCCCTATCTTTCCTGCCCTCCAAAAAATAAAAATAAAAAACAATAACATGAATTTTACACTCATATATTACAGTTTTTAAAATAAAAATAGTATGCTGCCTCATTTTGTTCTTTTTGTTCAATATTACTCCAGATGTTTGGGGTCTTCTGTGGCCGTTCGAGTTTCAGAATTGTTTGTTTGTTTTAGTTCAATGAAGAATTGTCCTGGTATTTTTTTTTAATCATTATAAAGTCACTTATTTTTAAATTAGCAATAAGAAAATCATGTTTATTCTTTAAAAAATACAAAAACCCTTTATCTGTTGCATTTCAAACTTTAATCCCAGGCCTCAGTCTCAGAGGAGCGCAAAGACCTGAGATTAGAGCCTGTCCCCTGTCCAACATCATAGCCATAGGGAGACAGCATCCCTGTGGCTCTATCAGAGTGCTGGGTGATGACTAGGAGTGAGAAACATTTGCATCGGAAGCTAATGGGCAGTGCCTGAATCAGGTGCTCACTCTTGGAAAACATTACAGTCAAAATTGTAATATAGCTAGTACCTAAAATCAGGGTGACTGGCAGAGATCTAAGGAGCTAACAATGGCTTAGCAGTCACTACTTTAAAATTTCCTGGCTATTGTTTCCTCTGTGACAAGACCTGGGGGAAAAAAAGAAACTTTCAAGCTCATTTACCCAGTAGCAGGTAGTTTCTGATCTCTCCCAACTAACTCAGTCCAAGATAGGACATCCCATAGGTCATGTGGATAACATGGGATTGCTGTGGAATATTCTCAGGAAAAGACTTGTGGAGGCAGGAGATGAGGTGTCAAAATATTACACCTTCCATCTGCTAGAAACTCAATGGGAATCGACTCAGTTCTCAATCCAAACATCTCATTTGATTCTCCCAGTTCACATCTGGAAAACAAGTTTCTTGATGATATGAGAAGATCATATTTCTACCATGATTCCTGTGCAGGTAAACAAATGGACCTTACCTAATTATTAGTTTAGCTCAAAAATGTTATTTTTAAATTTTTGAGAACATAGTATCTTCCTGTTTTAGCTTCCTACTTCCTGGGAAACAGACGCATATGTCATACATCTCACATACGCACTTTTAAAACTACACATGAACACAAATGACTGAATACTCAGCCTCACGAAACCATTTCAGAGCCTGAGATTTTAAATGCAGATCATTTTAAATCCATGGTTGTTTTTGGCCTAGGGCAATGGCTTCACAGAGAATTACTCCAAGGGTGAATAGCCCGTTTCCAAGAGTCATGGGGAAACAAATATTCCAGAATCTCTGCCTTTGCAAATGGCAGCCTCAAATGACTATCATCCTGGTCCCTCTTTGAGTAAACATGAGAGAAAATGACCTAGAGAAAGACCAAATTGACACCCAGATTGATCTTACTAAAAGCTTAATTTGAGGTTGAATTTCAAGCAGGTTAACTTTTGGACCAAAATGGCATTTGCCATTCACTCATGTTTTCAGCACAGAGGGGCAACAAACAGGACTGACATCCTACCACACAGAAGTTTCCTATCCAAGCCATATTGTTGCCATACTTAGAGGAATCCACCTGCTTTGTTAAAGATACTCCCCTAGAAAAATATATTGTAATTTCTGGGAGTATACTCCATGAGGTAGAAGATACGGCACTTTAGAATGGTCTCACATGGGCTTTCCAAGGTGCAAGCATAATTTGACACACCATGGGAGGGGAAAAGCTGGGTCAGTTCATTTGGCCCAGAGGAAAGGGCCAAATTTGCTGGGGCAGGAGGTGGTTTTGAGGAGAACTCAGACTTGCATCAGGTAGATTAGATTCCTCCAGGGCTAGATTGATTGCTGAGTCAGGACCAAGGATGGTTACAAACAAGGAAACAAAGGAACAGTCCTCCTTGCTCTCAGGAAGGCCATTCAACTCCATTCCCATCTGAAGATAAAGGAGGTCACACCAGGTTGGAGTGAAAGCATGTTGTTTCAGAGCCACTCATTACAGCCCAAAGGAAAGTCCAATAATGAATGCTAAAATGCCCAATACCATAACTACTACCACAATGATAGTTATCAATTTCTTCTGGGACTGACCCTGATATTTCACAGCTCTTTAGGTTTCATCTTGTGTCTTTTTCATGTGGTCCACTGTGTGTTGACATTCAACTCTATGTTATCTAACATCTCACCCTGATTCTCCACCAGCATGATGATGTCCATAACATATCTTGAAACTTTTTGATGCTGCTCTCCATCCTCACAATGTCCTCATGCCAACCCTTGATCTCACTGAGGGCTTGCTTGGAAATCTGGGAGTCAATGATCTGAGAAGGGAAGATGGCACAGTTGCCACTCACCAACATCTCCTTAAGTTCCTCATCTGCCATCTTTTTGCCAGTAATTTCAAGATGCCCCTGGATTCACCCTTTGCTGCATTCATGGAAGTCCACCTGAGCCTGGTACTTGGTCATCATCTCCACAAACTTCTGAGACAGGACAGAGTACTGGAATTTCCAATCTGAAGGTCTGCTGATGACCAGACCTCATCTTCTTCAATATGCCTCTCCATGCTCTTCAGTGTGTTCCAGACATTGTTGGCCCTTTTCTTGATCTCAGCCCTGAGCTGCTCCAGGTCATCCTTGGTTTTTGACTCTCAAATTGGTGCAGAGAGAATGATACTGTAGTTTCCTTGCTTCCTCCACATCTCTGAGGTCTTGTCAATGTTGAGCCGAGGCTCCTCGATCTCAGAAAAGAATTCATCCATGAAAGTTGTGTTATCAGTTAGGAGTTCCGTCAGCACTGTTCCCCTGCAGCTGCTCCAGCCAGTCCCTCATTCAGAAGCCTAGGTGGCTGGAGGTAAGTAGCATGTCCCAGGTTAGTGCAGCCAAGTGCAAAGGCTGGAAGTGGCAACCTGTCCCAGCCAGGAGAGGGAGCTCCAGGCACAGGCACAGGCACAGGCAGGCGGTGGCCATGCCAGGTGGAGCATTCCAGCGCTGACCCCTCTGCCCCCCTGCCTTGGTATTTTGATCAGCACTGCACTGAATCTGAAAATCACTTTGGGTAGCATGTACATTGTAACAGTATAAAATCTTCCAATCTGCAGACATGGGCGAACTCTCCCATTTTCCGTGTAGGTGTGTGTCATGTTCATTTCATCTTTTCTTCCTTTCTTTCCAAGTTTTGTAATTTTCATTGTATTTTACTTCCAGGTTGTTTCTCACTAGGCATTTTTTCCTTTTAATTTTGGGAAAACTACAGTAAGTGGAATTGCATTCATGATTTCTTTCTCATCAAATTCATTATAAGTAAATACAGATATTTTGTTTGCTGATTTAATATCCTGCAGTTTACTGAATTCATTATCAGGTGTGATAGAATTTTGAAGGCATCTGTAGGTTTTACTGTGTGTCAAATGTCATCTGAAGCAAACAAGAAGCATTTGAATTTCTCCCTACTTCTATGCTTTTTGTTTCTTTTTTTGCCTATCCGCTCTTGCTAAATCTTCGAGTACTATATTGAATAAGAGTGGCAAGCGTCTTGTTTCTGACCTTAGATGAAACATTTTTAGCTTGTTCACATCCAGCATGATGTTGACTGTGGGCAGTATTGGTATAAAAGAGGCAGATGGACCTATGAAACAGAATAGAAATCTGACAATAAATCCACACACCTACAGTCAATGGATTCTTGATAAAGGCCTGACAGATACACAATGGAGAAAGTACAGACTTTTCGACAGGTAGTGCTGGGAAGACTGGACATGCACTTGCAAAAGACTGAAACTTGACCACCATATCTCACCCTTTGCATAAATCAACCCAAATGGGTCAAAGACCTAAATGTAAAACTGTGAAACTACTAGAGTAAAACATAAAGGAAACACTTTGAGACATGGTTATACCTTGAAGTGGTTTTTATAGTTTAGTTACATCACATTCTTCACATATATTTTAAGAAAACATTCATTAATTTGACAGATATTTATTGAGCACTTCCTTCATGCTGGGCAGCTTTATGTACTTGGTATGTCAATAAGTATAATAAGAATAATTTTAAAAACTGTTTATCATGGGGTTTATATGTGAACTTGGAATTGAGAGTGAGAAAATAAATGCTAATAAAATAAATTATTAAAATATAATATTTAAATTAATGCCATAAATGAAAAAGGAAAAATATTAGAAGAGATTGTTTTATTGGTTCCAGAAATATAATATTTTTGGATCATTTTAGACAATGTTATTTAATGTGTGAGCCACAAACTGAAGCCAGTTCATGAATAATTTGATACTAATTTGTAACAGTTATCTGTCCCACCATTGATGTTGTATGATAGATCATTCGAAAAGTGAAATGATAAAGACAACCAGCAGTCATTTATATAGATGGATGATTCGGTCCAGACTCAGTTCCTCTTGCACATGCATCTGCTACCCATTGGAAGGTTGACGGGCCTGAGTGATATTGGAGAGATTCAGCTGTGGACATTTGACTTTTCAGATGTTACTCTAGTAGGCTAGTCTGGTATATCTTCACAACAAAAACAAAAAAAAGACAGAAAATCAAAGTGTACACCTGCTTTTTAAAGTCCCTACTTGAATTAAATTCGCTTGAATACCATAGACCAAAGCAAATCACCTGGTCAAGCTCAGAGTTGACATGAGAAAGCATTACTGAAAGGAATAGATAAATTAAATCATGGGATCTAACTTTTGAAGTAAAAATGTAAGCAATAAAGTACTTGAACATAGGATCATGGTCAGGAAGCTATACTTATGAAGAAAATGAAGAATAAATGACTTACTGTAGTCAAACACTCAGAATTATTATTACATGGAGATATTAATGTTAACAGATTCTACATCTATTTATAAATATTTATTAGGTGATACATGTTATGGTATATGGTTTGTGATTTAAGATATTTGTTATATTAAACTGCCTTTCCTTAGAAGAGAATGAGCAAAACACTTCTGCAAAAATGAAATTTTAGTGTTGTAATAATCTCAGGAGTAGAGAGATGTTGGAAAATTAATTATGATGGGGTGATCTTGGAAAGGAAGTAGGAATTTAGGCTGACCTTGGGAATGGTGTGCCACACTTTGATAAACATCTGTCTAGTCAGTATGAATCTCATTTTTAGGAAAATAAATTATTTTGTTTTAGAGCCAGGATGCTCTGGGAAAACAAAAAGCATTGCAAGATGGTAAGATTCCTGTCTCTGCAGTGGTGATGTGTGACGGTGACGTTGACTTACCATTGAAGTGGAAGTAGCCATCTGCAGTGGAGTTTCAAGTAAACTATTGATTTCAGTTTAAAGGGAACCCACAATTCCATTTATAATAGCATAAAATCCTATAGTATTAAGTTTCAAAAATGCAAGACTTATTTTCTGTACACTAGAAAATGTTGCTGAAATTCATATATTTCATTAAATAGAATTAAATGGAGAGGTATGACAAGTTAATGAACTGGTAGAATTAAGTTGTCATAATGTCAGTGTTGCCAAAATTGACCTATAAACTCACTGCAAATCTAATAAATTCCCACAAGCTTTTTCTTGATGGATATTAACAAGTTGATTTTAATATTTATATGATAGAGTAAATAACTTAGAATAGCTAATCTTAAAAAGAAACACCTAAATTTCAATTTTTTCAGAAAATTTCAGTAGTCAAATGATACATTGTGGGTGACAGATAGAAAAATAAATTAAAGATAGAGAATATGTTGTCCAGAGGAAAATCCACAGATTCATTGTTTTAATAATTTTTTTACAAATATGCAAAGACTAATCAATGAAAAAGAAAATTCTTTGCAGTAAATGAGGCTACAATAATTGGATAAGTATATGAAAATGCACTGCAGTACTTATTTTAAACCATCCACAAAAATTAATTCAAGATATACCCAAATGTACTTAAAATCAGATTTTAGAAGGAAATACAGGATAATATCATTACAATCAGGAAATAGGCAAATTTTTTGTGAGGAGGACACAGGAGTGATATTGAACATAAAAAATTAAAAATGATAAATTGAAATTCAACAAATTCACAAATATTTTTATTGTGTATGTGTGTTTATGTAGACAGAGAAAGAGACAGAGACCAAGACAGAGAGATGAAGGCAGATATGCATGGCGGTCACATATCTAGAATATATAATTAACCTGTTCTGATCAATAGCAAAGTAGTAATGCAAATAATATGAGGAATGACTTAAAATTCACAAGTAAACTATTCAAATGACCATCATACACAATATGCACATGAGGATGAAAATTTTCTTATCCACATTCATCATCAGGGAAGTGTGAATAAAAACCCATAATGACACACCATTATCCTCACCAAAAAACAACTAAAATTAAACTCAGATATTAAATGTCTGTATGGGTATAGAATAATTTAAACTCCATATTCTTGATGAGATTTAAGAAACCACATTTCATTCCTTGAAAGGCACTAAGATTAAGGATTTCTTAGTGGCCATTATGGGCATTAAGCTCTTAAAGCATTATTTTAGATAATTGTTTTCAAAATTGTCAAAGGTGAATTAATGATTACATTTATGCTAATATTTCAGAGACATACAAATTCTTAGTTTAAAAAAAGTAATTCACTCAGAAGAAATTCTGTTCTGTTATTGCACTTTCAGAACATAGGTCATGAAGCAGTTTAGTGATTTGTCCAGCTGTCAAAATAAAATTTGAAATATTCACCAAGGCATCAGAAGTGCTAGGCATGTGAATTCCCCTGTACTACTCTCATCCACTGTCCCTTTCACTTCACCCACTGTGTTTAGCCACACTGTTCATTATTTGCTCACACACACTAACACTGTTTTTGATTCCAGAACCTCCGAACATCCTGTATTCTCTAGTTAACAATCTTTCTCCAACTCAAATGACTCTATTTTGATTTCTTTAATCTCCTCTCTTTAAGTCTCACATTAATAGAGTATCTTCCTAATATGTTTTTATCATATGATAGACTAGTTTATATACAAATGATCAGCATTGCTATGTATTGTATAATTTGTTTTGTGTTGTTTCGACTCATTAGAAAATGAGCTCTGTGACCTTTTAACCCTTTTGTTCACTGTTCAATTACTAATGACTAGATGGTGTTGTGCACCATCTAGTAATTAAACATTATGAAATGTTTGAATAAAGGGATTGGTGGTAATTTAGAATCTGGCATTTGGTAAAGTTTGTCTTCAAAGATATATGGTTAAGATTTTCCTATCAGTATACCTGATTGTTCATTATTATTTTATACCTTTGATTTAAAAACAAGATTTGCCTTTCTATGCAATCGACAATATGGTCAAAGTAAATTATTATGAGGTGACATCTGGACCATTTGTTATATTAAAAATATCATGAATATGCAGGTACCTTACTAAGGTCTAAAATTATCTTTAACAGGTGTTTGCAACACATAAATAAACTATTTTCAATCATATACTTGGAATTTTATGGGCACCTATGCATTATTGAACATTTGGAGAATATTAAGTATGAAAGGGCATGCATGATTGGAGCTCTTAGAGCATTATTTCACATTATTACATTCAGAATTGTCAAGGTTAATTTGCTGATTATATTTAGGCTAATATTCTAGACACATACTACTTCTCAGTGAAAAAAGTAATTTTTTCAAAAGAAATTATGCTGTGTTTAAAAATGGAAATTGTAATATTTCTACCTATACGACATTTTATAATAGTGTGATTACAGCATTTATAAACAAATTCGTAAGTGAGGAAGGAAGGAAGGAAGGAAGGAAGGAAGGAAGGAAGGAAGGAAGGAA
>JAJEJO010002925.1:362245-375794 GCA_020662805.1 Glaucomys volans | reverse complement strand
GAAGGAAGGAAGGAAGGAAGGAAGGAAGGAAGGAAGGAAGGAAGGAAAGTAAGAAGGAAACCACTATTCTTGCCACAGAGGAAAGATCTTCTCTAGCCCCACTGTTTGTTCTCTAGGACTTCTTCCAGGAAACTTCTATTATCTCTAAAAAATAGTCACTTCCACCCCAACACCTGTCAATGGAATGGAATCAATGTATGCTGTATCTTACTTCCAAAATATATCCTAGCATAGGTAAATCTAATTGGTGGATCTTGGTGCCCAGTTAGTGACTTTGCCAACAATAAGATTAGGGAACCATGACTTCTGGATTCTGTTCTGGAAAGAGAGGTCATATGGTACTAGGAAATACTCTAAAATAAAACAAGAGTAATAGGAAGGTAGAAATTCTTAACACTGTGGTGGATTCATTTCTTTGGTTTTACATCTATTGAAAGTCGTTAAAATATTTGTATGTTGGAGTATTGCACACATGTTCTTCTGATCAATCTTAATAATGAACTCAAAATTTTTATGGTAACTATTGATAGTCTCTTGGCTGGAAAAAAATATAGCATGGGGAATTTTATTCTGAGGTTTTATTGGGTAGTTACCTGAGGATATATAAGAAGAAAATGAAGAAAGTAGGAATGAGCAAAAATGGAATCCAACCTAGAGTGTGGTGGCAATTGAAGCTTCTGCTCATCTTACAGGGAGCTCAAAAGCATGAATGAACCTTCAGAATGTTCCAAATTGAGGATGGGAAACCTTTCCTTTGTATTCATTCATCACCCTGTAATTGGCAGTCAGGAGCTCCCTAAAATATGGCATACTTTTGTGCAAGGCAATTCCCAACATCTCAGGACAATTTCCTGTGAGAGACACAGCTCTGAGCCTTCAGCCAACAGCGATGTGGGCCAAACATCAAGGATCCACTATATTTACCATGAATAACAAGTTGTGCTCATGAAAGTCCATGATTAAAATTTTTACATCAAATAGGTACAAAATTTGAACTTGAATTTAAATTATCTAACCACTCTACCTCCTTTCCTTTATTGAAAAATGATAATGCTAAGAGTTTTGTGACCATGAAAATAAATTTAGCATCCAACCAAATATCATGTTTCTATTTAAAAATAATGATGCAGAATTAATATGCAGAAAATAAATGAATGGTCAATGGAGTCTCTATGTAGCAAGTCTGGGCAACACTAAAAGGGCAGTCAAGCTGCCATGGTCAGGCAATCCAATGTGCGTGAGCTCCAGGAGCTCTTCTCCAGTAGATGGCTGGTGCACAATGAAAAGTCTCTCCAGATGGATGTTGAATTTGATTTCCAGGTGCTGGAGCATTTCACTTGTCTTCTCGGAGCAGCACAACAATTAAGTATGCTTTCCAGGATTGCAGTCAGACCCTGTCTCATTCCTTTATACAAGGAACTCAAGGTGAGATTGAACATACCTCACCACTGGATGCTCTTTCATGGAGCTTTGAGGATATAATATACTTATGAAAATAAATCTTGGAGTTTACTAACATTCTCTTTCATAATCTTACACCATGACTTCAGTGCAAATAATAAAACACCATGTTATACTTATTAGCATTACTTTTAAAGGGAAAAAATTTGAAATCACCTATTTAAAGGAATTTCATATTTAATAAAAGTTGTATAGAGGAAATTAATTAGTAGAGTAAAATATATTTTCCCTTCAAAGTTTTGGTCATTGCATACCACAAGCAGATACAAGTACATTAAAAGTTTAGTGGTCTATTGGAAACTCACCAATAAATTTAATAGATTGCCTTATCATTAAATTTAAATGATATTGAATATTGCTTTAAAATACTTGTTTAATGTATCCTAATTGATGTCAGTGAGATTAATGGAATACATTTTCAGAGAAATATTTGTCAGGAGAAGGAAGCTGGAAATGACCAAGGTGAAATGTAATTGTGGCTGAAGGGCTTTAGCCCGGATATGCAACTTAAAGCACTGTGGGAGTGATTGTCCAAGGGAAATAGTGACGCAGTCACCTTCCCAACTCATCCATTTTTACTGCTGTCCAAAATCTTACAGGAAAGCATGCTTACAACTAATATTTATCTGAGTGAAAGGTGGCTTTATTTCCTGATGTTCAGTGAACTTTCTCAATATTCTTAGAGATAAAGATTTAGATAACAGAGGATCTACTAACTAAGGAGACTTCAGATAAAGTGTTGGCTTCTGAAGTCTGAATCAGTCAAGCAAAACATTTATATAAAGAAAATAATATGGAGTACTTTATAAACAGAAACATATCCCTTCAGTATAGGCACATATTTTTTTTTCTTTGAAGCTGTAAGAATAATGCTATCAGTTAAGATTTTAGAAAAACATTTTTGAATCAAATATTTTAGAAAAACAACTCATAAACTAAAATCTAGTAGGAAGACAGGAGGCATTTTTTCAATAATATTTATTATATAAGTGGAATTATTTAATTACAGAATTTTTTACTAAAATGATAATTTAAAGACATGTAACTTAAAAAATGATATGCTGTGAACATCAGGAACAAGCATAATCTGCTTGTTCCTAACAGGTTGCAATTAAAATACAGGTACTAACATTTTGGGAAAAAAATACTTTCATCCATGACTTTATGACTATTTCTAATGTTATAAATCAGTTACTTTTCTGTAATATAAAGTTAATCAACTAAGGTGTTTCCTTTTATTTGAAAACATGACATTTTAGTTAAAAACACATATTTCATTTTTACATGTAAAAATACTTTCAATTCTTGACACATGCATCAAAATGAGATAGTTTTATATTTTCCAAACAGCTAACATTTAGGAATTAGTAGAAATTGAAGAATTGAATTCAATAAACTTTTACTTACCATGTATAGGTGAAGAGATCATCAGGGAAGGGTCTGAGGAGTTCCCAGAAAAAAAAAAAGGGAACTTGACTTAGAATGAGCAGGGTCCTTGGCTTCCATGTCAGAAAAGAATTTCAGCACACGCTAGTAAGAGCCACATAGAGTATAATCAGAAAAATGGGAGATTACATTCCATTTATGTATGATGTATCAAAATGTTTAAATGCATTCTACTGTCATGTACAACTAATTAGAACAAATAAAATTTAATTTTTTTTTTAAATAGATACACATTCAAGGGAGAATACTGGCAATCTCAAGAAACAGATGGCTTTTGGGTCAAGCAAGGATTACAAACATTCAAGGGAAAATGCAGATAATCTTGAGAGTGAGAGATGTTTGACTCTTCTTTCAGTGGAAATCTATTGATAAGGAGATATGGGAATGCATGGAGGGATGACCTCAGTCTGGTAATCTCAGGATAGTTTGTGGTGGTCTTGTCATTCTCCAGACCTTTAGGCTGATGTGGTTTTTATTATCTGATTGGTAGATAACACTGGAAAGTCTACTAAATTATAGGAATCTCAAAATACCAGATCTCTATTTATTCTATTTATTGGAGCATTAATTAAGAGTTCACAGGTAGACTTACACACATTTCCCAGGAATTTGGAACTTAAGACTGGCTTTGGAAGTGACTGGCCTGGGAAAGTATGCAGAACTTCTGAATTAAAATTTTTATTTCCTACACAGGATCAGCACTCTAACATATTGGCACAAGCACCATCTTCCTTAACAAGACTTCTAAAGCTCAAGAAATAAAACCGTGAATCAGTAAGTGGAGCAGTATCAAACTGAAAAGCTTCTTCTGTACAGCAAAGGAAACTATTAAGCACATAAAGTGAGAGCCTACAGAATGGGAGAGAATAGTTTCGAATTACTCGTCTGATAGAGAATTAATATCTAGAATTTAAAAGAACTCAAAAAACTTAACATGCAAAAACAAATAACCCAACCACTAAGTGGGCAAAAGAACTAAACAGACATTTCTTTAAACAACAAATACAAATGGCCAACAAATAGATAGAAAAAAAAAATGTTCAGCATTCCTAGCAATTAGGGAAATTAAAATCAAAATTACAGTAAGGTTTCATCACACTCTGATCAGAATGGCAATTATCAAGAACACAAATAATAAATACTAGTGAGGATATGAGGGAAAAGGTACCCTCTTGTATTGTTGGCGGGACTTCAAATTAGTATAACCACTCTGGAAAGCAATATGGAGATTCCTCAAAAGACTAGGAATGCATATGACTCAGTTGTCCCACACCTCGGTATTTATCTAAATGATCTAAAATCAGCATACTATAGGAATGCAGCCACTTCAGTGTTCATAGCAGCACAACTCACAATAGCCAAGTTATGTATCCAGACCCTCGTGCCCATCAACAGATGAATGGGTTATAAGACACTGTGGTATATATATATACAATAGAGCTTACTCAGTCATAAAAAAGAATGCAATTATGGCATTTGTCTATAAATGATGGAACTGGAGAACATCATGCTAAGTGAAATAAGCCAGACCCAGAAAATCAAAGGTCGAATGTTTTATCAGATATGCAGAAGTTAGAGCAAAGTAAAGTAAAAAAAAAGGAGATAAATATCATAAGGATAGATAGAAGATCTGTAGAAGGATATTAAGAAGGAGGAAAGAAGGACTGGAAAGGAAAGGAAATAAGGAACGAGTTTGACAAAATCAGGTTATATTCCTGTGCAAATGTACCACAGTGAATCCCACCTTTATAATATCTATAGTATACCAATTAAATATAAATAAATAAATAAATAAATAAATAAATAAATAAATGGAAGACCAGTAGAGTAGAGGATGGGAAAGAGGGAGGAGAGAGGTTGGGAGGGAGAATGGAGGCACTGGGGACCTAAATGGAACCAATTAAGTGCCATGATTATTCAAAATGAATCCAACTATTACATATAACTATGTATATACATATAACTATGTATAACTATTTATATATTTAGTGGATTATACAATCCACTAATAAAGTGGATTGTATGTATATATTTATTAGTGGTTTGTGTAATCCACTAATAAAAGTATTACATTTTTTCAATTTCTAACCCTTCCTTTATGTCTCCTTTCTAACTGATTTTTATTTCTTCTATCTTACTTCAACTCTTACTATTTTTCTTCTTAGATTTTACTTTATTCTAACATTAAATAAGGATAAAAATACAGTTGATATTCATATATATGAATCTACTTGCATTATGCCTAAGTAAATACATACATTTACTTATATGTATTTATAAGTACATATGTTTCATATAATACATTAAAGGCCTTTTTAATTTATCTAAAAATATGTGCCTCATATTTTGTGTTTTAATGACATAGTCTCAATCTCACATGTGCAAATACATGCACATAAATAAAAACATTGAAGTGATATTTACACTGATAAAATAACCTGACTAAATTTAAATATAAATAATTTTATAAAGATCTAATTTAATCTTTCCATAATAAAATTCTAAATAAATTTTACATTGATTGTTTGGAATTATATTTTATATATTTGGAATTATTTGTTTTGTATGTTTGGAATTTTCTTGTAATTTTACTGAAAATAAAGTTACTTCTGTAAGCTTAGACTTTTCAAATATCTTCTTCCAAATTATGAATATGCTACATCTTAGTCATTAAAACGTTTCTAATAGACATCTCTTCAGATATTATGTATAAAATAATTATAATATTCTAATTGGTTCTTTTGCCCTTTTTGTTCTTAAAGTGATTGTAAAATTGTGCTTTATTTTAATTAGCCTTTCTCCTGGTTTCAGATAGACATGCTTTATCACAGTAAAGCATTAACCTTTATCCCTAGCTTATTAATAACCTTTTATTGAGAGAAATTAACAGACTATACTTCTACAACATAATTACTTCCTTTATAAAGTAGTACAGTTAGCTACATTTAAGTAGTGTGCATGGTAAATACCCATCTAGACGTGAACAAACAATTTTTTCAAAATATTCTTTGAAGAATTTGAAAGGCATAATTTAAAATAATATAATACTGACCTAGCATAGTTATTTGTATATCTGGAAACATTTAACCTAGTACATCTCAATAGTCTTTAATTGCTATTTAGAAATAATCTCTTGAATTAGTGATACTTATCAATGCAGGTAAACATCTAAATAGTTTTACATTGTCAATGCCCACTAAGGCATTATTTTGGGAAGTGTTCAGAAACACCAGCATAGCAATTCCAACCTTGAATGTCCTGATGCACCCTTCTCTCTTATTTCAGTTGTGCTTGTCCTCCTGAATTCAAAACTTCACCATCACCTACCATTCACACAAATCATTAACTCAAGTCACAAAGTCATCTGGAAATTAATCTTTTCCTTTAGCATTGTCTGATTAAATCCATGTTTTAAATATTTCTCCAATCCATTGTTTTGTTTTGCTTAAGCCCAGTATCACACCATCATAGTTTTTATTCTTGGATTAGGTTATGTTCACAAATTTCTAATTTTATTATTATTATTATCAACATGTAATAGAACGCCTAATATTTACTAGGCTTCTTTCATATCTGACTTGCTCTCCTTGACCCAAGTGATTTATGTACAAAATAAATATATTGTAAAATCCTTGAGGAGCCCATGGTATGCTATACTTAGTACCTTGTCCCATGTATCCAGCATCAGCTCACACCTTTTCCACATGGTCTTACTTTGACCTTAACAATATCAGAATTTTTAAGATGCACATCCTTGTTCGCCTCAATTTGCTCATTTCTATTGCTCCCTCTTTTTGAAGAACTTTTACTCTCCACTGTGCTTTCTCACAGTCTTCATCCTTCAATTCTAACCTCAAAAGTTTCTATTTCTTTCTGTTTTTTGGTGCATTGTAATTATACATAATGGTGGAATTCATTGTGACATGTTCACAAGTGCACATATATTTGATCAATCCAATTTCCCATTATCTCCCTGTTCCTCTCCTTCTTCCTTCCCTGATCCTCTTCCTTTAATGATCTGTTTTATTACTAATTATTTTTAATTAGTACATTATACATAAAAGTCAGATTCATTGTGGTCTATTTATATATGCATATAGCATAATTAATTTGGAGAATTTCATTCCTCAGTACCTTCTCTTGCATCCTTTTCTCCCTTCCTCAAGATTTCCTTTCTCTGCCTATTGTATTCCTTCTAAATATATTAACTGATAGGTATATTGAGAAACAATATGGAACCAATCAAGTTTTTGTTCAAATTCAGTATCTGTTTAATCAAGTGAGAAATTTTAAATTTAAATATTCTAATAAATTATACTCTTTTTTGCCATAACCAAATGCCTTTATTCTGATTGTTAGAATACAAGTAGCAAATTCTTGACATATATTAAGGGGTGAAAAGATGAATAATGCCAGTGATCTAAAAGAAAAGTTAAATTCCTTTTTCTTGGAGAATAATATGAAAAAAAAAAAAAAACTACCTACTCTTTTAAATGTTGGGTATTTTTTTCTTTATAAAATTAGTTGGGCATGCTCATACATTCCTGGGCATTTTTCTGAAAGAAATAGTTAGGTAAAAATAACTATACAGAGATATTTAAAGTGACTTTCTTTACAATAGCCCCAAACTGAGCACATTGAGATGTTCATCAATGGGTGAATGAACAGCCAGGTTGTGGTAATGCAGGCTCACCATGGAATACTGATGAGCCCTCAAGGAGGAACAGCCTGTGGATACATGCAACAACCTGGATCAATCTCCAGAGAATATAAGTGACAAAAAGTGAATCCTGAAATACTACACATTGTACAATTTCATTTATATAACTTTCCTGAAATGACAGAATTTTAGAAATGGAGAACAGTTTAGGGATAACGAGGGAGTCGAGTGGGAGTGAAGTTCCTGATGGAAATGTTCTATATCTTCAAAGTCAATATCTTTGTTGTAATATAGTAATTCTGTAAAATCTTAAAGGGTAAATTGAAGTCCATCTGTATTATTTCTTACAACTGAAAGTTCATCTACAGTGATCTCAAAATTGAAAGTTTAATTTAAAAATTCTGTTGGTAATTAAAGAATAGTAAAAAGGATTGCTCCCCTCCAATAATTTTCCTTGACATAGAAAACAACATTCGAATACAGTAAGGTTTTTAATCCCAAAGTACAAATACATACAAATTTCTAAGACCAGGTTTTTAAAATATTCCTAGATTTTATGAAGTTTTCCACATTTTCACATTTATATAGTTCTTTAATCTTTTCTCCCATCCTATACGTGGAGTTCTAAAGAGATAACTAGGATATTAAATTTAATAGGACCTTCACAAGCACTTAATATTGTTTAAAATATAAGAAAATATACAGATTAAGGTTCCAATGCTAATTGTATGTATTCAAACCTTAGGAGTCATAATACACATGCCAGACACTGTGCTAAACTCTTGGAAACAAAATAATAATTTGAAAAAATAGATGATAAACTATTCTGTGTCAGTTGCCTAGGTTTAAAAAAAGAGAGACTCTTAATCAATTAAATGTTATTTTAAATCTTGAGCATTTATGCGATTTCAAAGTGCTTATAACTTTTCGTCAGCAATAGCAGTGTTAGCATTTTAACTATTCTTTACACTGTCTTAAAAAAAAGGTGCAGAAAATTATGATATCTAATTAGTTATTGGTGTTCACTATAACACTCCAAACAATGGAGTTACCAACTCACCAAGATTTTATAAAATGCAAAAAATGATTTATTAAAAATGACTTGTTTTCAGCTACCCAGGAGGCTGAGGCAAGGCCAACCTGGGCAACTTGGTGAAACCCTGACTCAAAACAAAGAGTAAAAAAGGTTAGGGATACAGCCCAGTGGTAGAGCACCCCTGAGTTCAATCCCCTGAACTACAATAATAATAATAACAACAACAACAATAATAATACAAACCTGACTGTGTCAGGAATTTTACTGGTTAGAAATAATATAACAATAAATAATAAATTCCCTACCTTTGAGGATCAATATCTGGAACAATAAATACATAAATATAATAATAGATAAGTATAAGTTTATCTGGTATGAAAACTATTCTAGAGAACAAGGGATGGTTAGTGGTGCAAATAATTATTGGTAATTCCAAACCAAATACTTAAGGTAAGAAATATTTTTTAACACTGATGTAGTTTTGGAATTAAATAAGTTGAGAGATTGCTCCAATTCAATCACATTTGATATACTATCACATTCATTGTTTTTTGAAACTTATATTTGAATTTAGATTTGAAATTAGAATGACTTTTTAATCTATTAGCTAAAATATCAGAAGGAAATTTTCATGCTAAAATCTGCGGCTAGGTCAAGAAACGTCAACTTTCCTCAATTATTTCCAGTGTTATTTTTATTTGAAAAATATCTTGAAATACTCATAATTTCATTCACTTTTCTCACATATATTCATCCAATAATACCATATTGTGATAATAATCAGAATCCCTTTCACAAATGTTTACCAAATGTTAAACCTGATCCAATCTGCTAAATTATATATATTATCTCTATTTCTTACATCTCTTGGTAGAGCGTATCTTTATTTTGCAAATGAGAAACTGGTAGTTTTGTTGTTAGCATAGTGCCTGGAGCAAGGTACAAAGCTAAGGTAATCTAATCTTACATTACTTTCTGCTTTCATTCTACCTCAATGTATGTTCAAAAATATAAACTATGTGATTTATGTCTATTAAACATTATTTGTGATATTTTTAGTTAGGAGAGTTTACATATTTTATTTGGAAAATAAAATCAAAGAGTTGCAGGAAAATACATTATCTACACCATTCAGTACATTTTTAACTTTATCACCTCACAAAATAACGTTCTAAGCAAATCTACTAATTGATATATGAGATTGTTAAGACTAAAACCCTGATTTATTGTTTATTTTCAACACTTTTTTTACACCCCAACAAAATACACATCACTCTTGTATAATGCAATGTGTTATTTAAAAGTAAAATGCAGGTGGACATGGTGGTGCATTCCTATAAGCCCAGGGGCTTGGAAGGCTGAGGCAGTAGTATTGTGAGTTCAAAGTCAGCCTCAGCAACTTAGCAAGGTCCTAAGGAAGTCAGGGAGACCTGTCTCCAAATAAAGGAATCAAAAACTGCCAAGTGCAAGCATGCAGTCTGACAAAGTCAGATTTACTGACTTGATAGGACAGGGAAGGAATTTCATGGAAACCAGGAGTGTCACTCCATAAGAGGAATTAGGGAAACAATCGCTGGAAGTTTAGCTTCTCAATGAATGTTTCCTAGAAGGATGTAAGGGAGGTAGAAGTCAGTTCTGATTGGTCCCTGCCTCTGAGGTGAGCTTGGATTAACGAGAGATTGGGTCCAGTCATGAGGCAAGGGCAGTTAGTGATTAAGTATCATGGGTAATAGATGGGACTGGCAAAATGGCTCTAGGGTGTTGTTGATAAAAAGCAATAGCCATTAAAAGAAGGGGTCATTATAGCATTCTACAGCTGTTGTATGACCTTGGGACAAACAGCAGTTAACAATTAATTTTGAAGCTGGCTTTATCTGAGTCTGACCCTCATTGTGATTAATAGCAGAGCTGCCTTTTCTGGTTTTCAGTCTAAATTCCTTTTCATTCTTTCAGTTCCAGGCAGAGTTTTTTACTCTTCATTATATATTCTGAATACTAGTGTTTCCTGTTTTATAATAAGACTATCATCTACTATTCTATGACTTTCCCCCTGCCCATTTTGTGTGTCTTAATAACACCTTCAGATGAACACAGGAGTTTAATTTTAATACAGTGAATTTCATCAATCTTTAGTTCAGTTTTAGTGTTTGGTGTGTCCTGCTATAAGAAATTCGTGCCTATGTAAAGTTCATCAAGGTCTTTTCTTCTATTATCTTCTAGAAATTGTATTGCTTTACCTTTCACATCAAGTCATCAATCCATTTGGAAGTGATTTGTGAATACAGTATAAGGTAGGAATCTAGGTAATGACATTAATCATTTTCCTCTTTGCTTACCTGTAATCTACTTGTTCAACAGCTTCTATTGGCAATATTATTCTTTTTTCACTTGATTGCAGTAGCTCTTTTTAAGACAAATCAAGTGATCATATATATTTATATATCGATACAGATATAGATTTATATATATGTATATCTTATATATATATCATATGATCACCTCTATCTTTTGGATTGGTAATATAATCATAAAACTTTTGCTGCACACATTTCTGGCTGCTCAAAATAAGAGTTCCATTAAACGGAAAAAGGAGAAAAGATGATACCGCTCATCAACGTCTGAAGAGGTTACAGTTCACACTCCCATCAACAGTGTGCATGCACACACACACCGCGTTTGCTCCCATGGTTCTACTGACCCTGACACTGCATTAGTCAGATTTTCATCACTGTGACCAATCAGTTGACAAGAACAATTTAAAGAAGAAAGAGTTTATTTTGGCTCATGGCTTCAGAAGTTCAGTCCATAGTTGGTCATCTCCAACGTGGAAACATCATGGTGGAAAGGCATGGCAGAGGACAGCTGCTTAGCTTATGGCATCCATGAAGATGAGAGAGAAGGTGGAGCCAGGGACAAAATTTAATCCCCAAAGGCACGCCCCTGGTGACCTATTTCCTCCAGCCATGCCCTATCTGCCCTCAGGAGGCAGTCACCCATTCAAATTATTAAACTATCAAAGGGATTAGTTTGCCTATTAGTTGTAACTCTTATACTCTGAGCATTTCACCTTCAAACGTTCCTGCATGGCCTAACACATGAGCTTTTCCAGGGACGCTTTCTATCGAAACCATGGAGGCAAAATCAATTTCTGTTATTTGCAATCAAAATAATACCAAGTTCTCCTCGCTGCTTCTGACACTCCTACTGTCCACTGCATGATATTGTCAATGTCCCACAGGCACTAGTTGTTTACTTTGCTTTGATACCTCACAGTGCATGTCTCCTGAACAGGTAACAATAGTCACCTGAGCAAAGGCAATCTCAATTTTCAGCATGAAGGTCAAACTTGAATCTTCAAGCTGTGGAACTCATTTTCAATCATTTTTTTAAGTACAAGGTTACTGGTATATGAAAAAGTTGGAGTAAAATTTTTGTATCAACTCTTTTCTCTTTCTAAACATGTCATTCCTCTCATTGGCGCTTTTCCTTAACCTAGAACCATCAGTTTATATATTTCTTTTCTAAATGAAAAACCAGGATTGAAGGAGTGACAATCTTCAAAAAAGTCATTTTTCATACCCCTTCCTCCTTCCTCTCCCTCTCATTTCCCTCTTTGTAATCTATGGTTCCTCCATTCTTCTCTCTCACCCCACCCTCCCATTTGTATACAATGAATCAAAATGAAGTCTGTAAAAATTTAAAATAAATAAATAAAAATTAGAAAAAGTATTTTGGCAAGCATTATAAAAATAAAAAAAGTCATATGAGAATTCATTATGCCATATTATGAGTATTTGTCTAAGAATTCAAAATTTGCCTAAAATGTTCATATAGTTCAGCATCTTGTGATGCAAACAACACAAGCAAAATTGAAAAAACAAAAGCATTCAAGGACCTCATCCCATTTTCTTCTCCAGTTATTTTTTCAATCCTACACTCCCGCATGTACTTTGCTTGCTGAGCTATCCAAAGTCACATGTTACCATGTTAATACTTTGTAAATGAGAACAGAAAGTATGAAGAAAGCTACATCATATTTCTTTTTTGGCTTCCACTTCACTTAATTATTTTTCTTCCAGTTTTACTGAGATATAATTGGCAAACATTATGAATATGTACATACTGTAATATTTTGCTATATCCACACATTGTGAAATGATTATCACAAAATAATTAACATCTCCATCACCTCTCATAGTTAATATTTTTGTGTGTATGGTGAGTGCTTAAGATAAATTATTCTAGCAAGTATAGAAAATAATACTATTAACTCTAGTCACTGCGCTGTATATTAGATCTCCAAAGCATATTTATCTGGTATAAATGCACCTTTATATCCTTTGACCAATGTAGACTCATTTGCCCAAACCCCTACAGCCTAGGAATTCTGATTCTACCTTCTATTTTTATGAGTTTGAATTTTTTAGATTCCACTTACAAGTGAGCTCAAGCAGCGTTTGTCTTTCTGTGTCTGGCTTATTTGATTCAGCATAAAGTCATCCGTATTTATCCATGGTATTTGCAAACAGCAGGCTTTCCTTCCATTAATAGTCTGTTGTGAATGTGTACCAGTTTTTATTCATCCATGTACACCACATCTCTTTATCCATTCCCTCTTAACCAGAATATTATTGCAGCATCTTCCTGTGTAGTTGAATTCATTCTGGTAATAATTGATTAATATTCCCCATCAATAAAATTTAACTGCAATTCCTGAAATGATTGCATGCATTCATAGGGTAATCATTTGTTCTGAATTAGTTCCACCTGTTCTTGGAATTAACTGGTGAAAAGGCCCAATTATTACTACTTTTATTTTAATATGTAATTATATTAGAGAGGAAACTAACCATTTTTCATGTGTTTTTATTATTTTTCATTAAAACTAGAAGTATTTATTGAAATTTTTTTTTTTTTTTTTTTTTTTTTTTTTTTTTTTTTTTTTT
>JAJEJO010002925.1:220477-353276 GCA_020662805.1 Glaucomys volans | reverse complement strand
ATATATATATATATATATATATATATATATATATGTCTGGTTTTAGTAGTAGTGTAATGTTTATCTTATGAAACAAGTTTAATAATATTTTCTCAATTTTTATAACCTGGAATATACTGTGACCTTCTTTCTTAAAATATTTGATAAAACTTAGCAGTGAAAGTATATAGACAAGTCATTTTGTTTTCTTTAGTTTTTTGTTTTTTTGTAGTGGAGAATTGAACACTGGGCATTGTGCTGATAAGCTGAATCCTCAGCCCATTTTGTTGAGGATGGCCTTAAACTTGTGATACTGCCTCAGGTTCTTTTATTTTTGTTTTTGTTTTTTTAATTTATTTAATTTTGTCTTAGGCTTTTGAAGTGCTGGGTTGACATGCTTGCACCACAGTGCCCAGCTACACATTTTCTTTTTTTTAGAAGATTAATAATTATTGAATAAATTTCTGTAATTATAGAAGCAATCATTTTCATATTTCTCCTAGTGAGGTAAATTTTGGTAGTTTGTTTATTTGAAGGAATTAGTCCATTTCTTGACAAAGAATTAGTGAGTATAGAAAATATTGCAGACTGAGTACTGAATTGTGCCTTATCCGTAAACTCATACATTGAAATTTCTTAAGTGTCAGTGCCTCAGAATGCATACACATTTGTAGATATGTTCTTTGAATAGGTGACTAAGCTAAAATTAGTTCTTTTTTTTTTTTTTTTTTTTTTTTTTTGCAGTGCTGGGGATTGAATCCATGGCCTTGGGCTTGGAGGCAAGCACTCTACCAACTGAGCTACATCCCCAGCCCAGTTCTTTAAGGTAGATCTGAATCCTCTGTACCTGCTGTCCTTCTAAGAGGAAGAAATTGTGAACACAAAAAGAGACACTGAAGAGAAATTTCCATGGAGAAAAGACGAAAGAGGTTGTAGCAAGAGGGAAACTATCTATAAACCAAGGGGAGAAGCTGTGAGAGAAATCAAATCTGCCAATACCTTTACCTTGAACATCTAGTATCCAGAAATGAATAAATAAACATATTGCCACCCTATGATATTTTCTTATGAAGGTCTTGTAAATAAATTTGGAAAGTTTGATGTCTTTATTGTTCTTTATGGGATAAGGAATGATAATCATGCTAGTCCACATTCACCTCCAGCAATTCTTCAAAATTGCAATTTAAGTTTCAAATAGTTATGGTTCCAGTAGCTTCAGCTTCATGTAATCTTATCTGTGATTCACTATTTTTACCTGTCTCTTCAGATTTAGGGTAATGGTTTGTCATGAAACTTCAGTACTCTGGTGAACCCAGTGAGTTATGGACTTTGAGTTTGCTCTAAATTTTCTTGTTGTAAAGATAAGACTGATGGTTTTCAAACTCTTTACATGTTGTACCTGAAAGTGGAAATCTCTAAATATTCATATATTTAGACAAGTAAGGGAATGTCAATATATTATTATTATCAGAAGATTGATATGATTCAATATTCATTTTGAAAGGTCATAATTTTAATTAATTAATTTATTTACATATGTATGCATGCTTGAGATCAAACCCACGTATGTTCAAATATAGCAGGGAAGCACTATGGAGCTGTATCCCCAGTCCTTGAAAGAACATAAATTCTCAAGGGACAGGATGAAAAGTGAAATCAGTTATAAGATTATCATATGAAACCAAGAAAGCAAAGGATGACAAGAGTAGATAAGTTACTATTTGATTTACACTTTGTAGGTGAAACTGAAAGGCTTTACTGATGAAATGGATTTCAGGATGATAAGTGATTTGTCAGGATAACGTTCAAATTTTACCTTAGGTTCCTGGAGATATGAAGTCACCCTTTAATTACAGGAAGACATTGGATGATAATGTCAATAATACTCTTTGGACATATTAATTTTATCATAACTATTAATCATACAATTTTTATCCAGTTGTTCCCTAAATATGTGATTAAAGATCACCTGTGAGAAGTCTGGGATCATCAGCTAACAGATGAGTTAGCATGAGGAACGAAGAGAATTGGTAGTGAAAAGTAATCTTAAAACTGAACCCTGAAAATTATCAATATTTAGGTATTGGGGAGAGATAGAATATCCAGCCAAAGCACCAAGAGGAAAGGAAAAAGGAAGAAAATTGGGAGAATGCTATGTCTGGGAATCCCTATGAAAAAGATATTTCAAGAAAGAAACCTAGTATGACAAAATGTGTTTCCTGAAAAATCAAGCAAGATGAAGACTCATAATTGATCATTGACTCTAGCAATATAGAGATCATTAATGACTTAACAGATGTTTCTTTCATGGAATAATAGGATAAAAATCCTAATGAGGGGATAGAGAAATAGCTCAGTGGCAGAATGCATGCTTGGAGTGTGTAGGACCTTCGGTTCAATCTCTAGTAACCAAAAATAAATAAATAAATATCTCCTGGCTAACGTGGGTGGTAATCTATATGTGAAGGGGAAATATTGAGAAGAGCTAATATATATGAAGTATAAAGGAGAACGGAAGGGAGTAGTTATAGTCATTTGTGAGAACTAAAGAATTGATTTAAATTGGAGATATTAGAATATTTGATGCTGGTGGGAATTTTTCACTAGAAAGAAAAAATATTGATTAGATAGTTTATGGAATATTGCCTTGAGAAAGCAAATGGAAATCAGATGTATTTTACAAATAGAGGACATGGGATTAAATAACAACAAAGAAAGTCCATCATTAATAACTCAAGTTGGCAGAGGCATACATTAATATATGATAGGGCATATGATAGAGATTATAATACATTATAATATATATGACAATACTTAAACCAGGAGATTGCATGTTGAAATGGTTTTCTTCAGAGTTTATTTTTCAATACATTTTAAATAAAATAAGCAAAATAGTCATATGTTTCTTTAAGTAACAGAGGTTTAAGATACCCATAGGATTGTATCCAGAACAGAATAAATTACTGGATAAACCATTTGATTAATTTCTTTAAAACTTCACAAAATGATGGTTTTGAAGACCTTTGGAATTTTTCATTGATGGACATTATTTATCTCTGTATTAATTTTCAACTGACGCTGAAAGTGTTTCTCAAATGATAAAGAACAATTAATAATAAATTCAAATAAATACTAAATTCAGATTTTATGCATACAGTTTGTGGGATAAATTCCTAACAGGAATGAATGTTATAGTTTGAATCCCGAAAGTCCCCAGAAGGTCATGGGCTGAAGGGTTGATCCATAGCTAGTGGTGCTCTTGGGAAGTGATGAAAACTGGGAGAGGTAAAGCCTACATGAAGGATGCAGGTCCCAGGGGTGGATGTGTCTGTGCTTGCCTTTAGTCTCTTCCTCTATGGCAGAAAAGAAGTAAGCAACTTTCCTCCCACAAGCCTCTTCACCAGGATAAGCTGCCTCACCACAGGTTCAGATTCAATGGAGTCAAGTGAACACGGACTAAAACCTCTGAAACCTTGAACCAAAATAAATCTTTGTTCCTTTTAAGTTTTTTTTTTTTTTCCTTCAGGTAGTTCATCATAGCAAAAGAATGCTGGTTAACACAAAGAAGCCTTTTTATCTATATGATAAAGAAAATAATGTGATTGTAATAAGAACTGGATTGTAAAATAAAGGTATTACTCAAACCATCCAAAATGAATTGTAACATAGTGAATAACAAATACATCTTCCTTTCAAGACACCTATATTAGACCATTAGATAAATAAAATATAAAAACTAGGTAATATTAAAGGAATTATATTCATTAGTAAAAATAGATATTCATTCCACAAAAACATAACCAATATGTAAACCTCATAACACCATAGGAAAGTCTGAAAAAATTGCATAAATGAAAATTAGGAACGAAAATATAGGAGAAAAACGAGAAATTGCTGTAAACACAAGCACGGATCTTCTTAACAGAGCGCAAGCATCCCTTTTAGAGCATTTCAGAAAACTTTCTTTTTTCAAAATAATCTGTCTCCTAAAATGCCAAGATACAAGTAGGAAAATATGAAGTATGACTCATACAGATGATCTACCAATAATGAACACTACTGAGCATTTGACCTTCATAAAATGAAAATCTCCCTGAAATTCAATTTGCTCCTCTGTAAAATACATTAATTCTTATTTTATTTTTCTCTCAAAATCTTCTTTAGAGATCAAATAAGAACTTCAGAAAATGTGGAAAAGTACATTATTTTAAAATATGTATACTTTAAATATATTAAAGTTTTTGCTATTTACATCTTATATGTGAAGAAGTGGGAGGAGAAAAAGTAGGGGAAGAAGAAATGTCTTATTTCTTCAAAACATTGGCAAGATAGCCTTTTGTTAACTAAAATTTTAACTTTGGAATACTTTCATACTTACATAAAAATTGCAAATATAGAATGTTCTTATATACCCTTTACCTAGCTTCCCCTAATACTAACATATTACATAAAATGGTTTAAATACCTCACAATTAAAAATTAATATTGATACATTATCAAATGAAGTGCAGACTCTTTGAAATCTGCCAGATTTTTTCACCTTGATCCTGTTATTACTAATCAAAAATCCAATTCATATTATATTAAGTCTTCATGTGTCTGTAGTGTCCTCCAATCTGACAGTTTTTTGGCTAGCTCTTGTTTTTTATTACCTTGCTGTATTTGAAGAAAAATGGTCAAATTTATTGGAGAATTTCTTTCAATTTGAGTTTCTTTGATGTTTTCCCAAAATTGCATGATGGTTATTGATTTTGGTGGAAATACTATAAGATAAACACTCTTATAGTGTATCATGGAATGCAAGATGTTGCCAGGATTCATTATTGGTGATATTAATTTTGATCACCTTTTAAACTTTGGTTAAGGTGGTGATTGGTAGGATTCTTCAGTGAAATAAAACTTCTCTTCTAGTCTTTTTTTTCTTTTTCTTTTTCTTTTTCTTCTTTAAGAACCCAGGGGCACTTAGTAGTGCACTGAGCCACATCCACATCACTTTTTATTTTTTATTTTGAGACAGAATTTCACTAAGTTGCTTGGGGCTTTGCTAAGTTACTGAGACTGGCCTCAAAATTTCAGTCCTCCTGCCAAAGTCACTGTGATTGCAAGCATGCGCCACCATGCCTGACCCTTCTATAGACTTTTGTTGAAAGTTATTAAGTTCAACCACTCTCAAAGGGAGAGGTATTAAGCTCCATATTCTGGCTGGGGAGGTTTTTAAATTGTGGTCAGGTGATAAAACCACCAGAAAAATTAGTAAAGATTATGATGGTGTTAGGTTGATAATATTCAAGTGTACTCTGTTACAGTTTAAACTGGGAATATCTCCCAAAATATTGTGTGTTAAACACTTGATCCCCACTGTAGAGTGTCCAGAGGTGGAGTTTTGAGGAAGGGATTACATTATGAGGATACTAACTTCATAAGTGGATAAAAGCATTTGATGGATTAATAATTTTAATGTACTACTGGAAGGAGGTAGTCCCATAGACAGGTGGGGACTTGGAGAAAATTGTCACTGGGACTACATCTTTTCCCTGGCTCCTTCCTCCCCTTTCTCTTTTTATCTCTCTTGTTTCTTAGCTGCCTGGAGATGAGCAGAGTTTTTCTACCATACTCTTCTGCTATGATGTTCTGACTTATCAAAAGTAATGAAGACAGATCAAAAGTAATGAAGACAGTTGATCATGGACTGAAACCTCTAAAACAGTGAGCCAAAATAAATGACCTTTCTTACACAAAGATTTTTTTCTTCTTCTTTTTTCTGTGTTGGGAATTGAACACATGGCCTCATTGGCCTGCCCAATGATAAAAGACTGACTGATGCATTATTTTTTCTCTTTAAACATTTGGGAATTCCTTCTACTATCCATTAATGATCTAGTTTGCAGTAGTTATTACCATACTATTTTAGAGTTGTATTTCTATTTCCCTCATTCCATCTACATTCATTACCTGGCTTTTTCAGGAAGGACTATTTTCCCCACCCACTCATTAATTTATTGAATAATTTTTTTATAAAAGTGTAATTTTATTTTATACCTTGAACTATAATTCAATACTATGGTTATATTTATTTTGCCTATATTTTCCATCTGCAACAATTGAGACCCTTGTTTTTATGATGTGAACTCATTTTTTTTAGCATTTCCATATTTTCAGTTACTACAAGATGCTCTAGGCTCATCTTGTGTTACTCAAATCCTATCTCTAGTATTGACTGCTTCTCCAAAGAGCACTGATTACTTTTACTGAAAAATGTTATTTAGAAACCAAGATTTAGACATTTTTTGTGGCTCATTGCTAGTGGTTTAACACTAGTCTTAGGTCCTCCTTTCATTGACTGGGTTAGTAAATGTATCTTTAACACATATTTAAAATGATTTCTAACATATATCTATGGTGAACACATGCATATTTTAATATACGCGAACACTACATACATATGTATATTCAATATACATATAATATGTATATGTAACATACACATATATATTTAACATACAACACTATCATAATTTGTTAGTGTTATAACAGATCTGTAAATGAGATGAGTTCAAATTCACTATTCTTTCTCAGAATTTTAAGGCCACTATAGTTCCTTTGCATTTCAATACATAATTTGGGATGAAGTTAATATTTATAACATGCTTGTTAGAATTTCAGTTGGAATCACATTGAAATTACAGTTTCATATTAATGATTAACATGCCAACAGCATTGTTTCCTCTAATACAATAATACAAATATGGCTCTGTGCACTCATAAATTTTTATTTTTTCTTCAGTGTCTTTGGTTTTGGGTATAGTTCCCACACATATTTCTTTCTATTTATACTTAAGGACTCCAGACTTTCTGGTGGTGTTATACAGATTATTTATTCCTAGTAAAATGAAGTACTATATAATGATCTTTCATCCTATCCCCTTGCTATACTTATTCATTAATTCTAGGATTTTTTGATTGTTTTTTCTGCATATTTTTTAGATGTCCTCAAAGATATCACATCAAATGAAATAAACTAGTCACAGAAGGACCACGTGATTCCTCTTATATGAGGTATCTAAAGTATTGAAACTCAAAGAGGTACAGAGTAAAAAGAAAGTTTGCTGCCAGGGACTAAGGAGAGAAGACAAGGGGAAGTTGTCATTAAATGTGTATAAATTCTCAGATATGCTACCTGTATGAGTTATGGAGAATGTCTATACAACATTGTTCCTATATTTAAACTTATAGTATTATATATTTAAAAGTTTTTAAAGAGGACAGATCTCATGTTGTGTGTTACCATAAACACACACACACACACACACACACAGACATGAAAAAAGAACTTTTGGAAATTTTGGTGTTTATTCCCTTGATGTGACAATACCCTCATGGTTATATGCATGTATCCAAACTCATCAAATTATTTACATTTATTACCCACAATACTTTATATTTGTAATGTAATATATATCAAAATTATTTAAAATGGAATTAAATAAAACATATATCATAAAGATGAATTCAAGACAATGGGGAAAATCAAAAAGCTAAAATTGCAAAGGTAAATTATAATACAAATCAATGTCAGAGTGATTTATTAAATAAAGAAGTAAAAAAAATTAGGAAGGATAAATGTGAATGATTTGTTTCATTAAAATAACTTCTGTGTTTCAAATCATTATACATAAAATGCATTTTCTTCAAATGAAGGGTCAGCATTTAGAATTATATTTCATGGTTTGTAGATATGATGTGTCCCCCCAAAATTTATGTGGTAGGCAATTCAGGAATGTTCAGGTGAAATGATTTGATCACAAGAGCTGTTAACTAAATCAGTGGATTAATCCACCCATTTCATGGACTAATCATTTGGAAGGACTTTTTACAGGGTGATAACTGTAGGCAGCCAATGTATTGCTGGAGGAATTGGGCCACTGGGGTGTGCCTTGCTGATTATATCTTGTCTCTAGCTTCTTGCTCTCCCTCAGATTCCTGGTTGCCCTGAGCTGACAGTTTTCATCCAGCTGCTCTTCAGTCATGATGTTACAATTCACTTTGGCCCTGAGCAAGGGAGGTGGCCAATTGTGGACTGAGACCTCTGAAACGATGAGCCAAAAACAAACTTTTCCTCCTCTAAGTGGTTCTTGTCAAGTATTTTGGTCATAGTTACAAAAAACTGACTAACACAATGTACAACACATTAAGAAATATCTATTTTCTATCTATCCATCTATCTCTGAAAAACTTCTATAAATCTAGAGTAAAAATGCATAACCCTCTAAACAATGAATAGGAATTGGGGATAATTATTTATAAAAGATCACAGAGCTCACCTTTTAGGCTAGTCTTGCTAGTTGTGTCCACATCCTATTTCAGTATCAATCTTTCTTTTTTTTCTTTTTTTTTCTTTTACTTTTTCTAATGGAACTCTAAAATCAGGTCTTAGCAGAATCACAGTTATTTATCTGGAACCACCAGTCATTCTTATGTCTATATATATTCATGAAATTGAGCAATCTTTGCAAAGGGACGTGAGTGGAAATAACACATGCAATCTGTGGGAAAATTCTTTGAAAGGTAAGTTATTTTGTCTTTTTTATTAACCTGTCCCTAAAACTAGAAGTGAGAAGTCCTGTTGGATACCCATCCTGATCTATACCCTCCTTTTGCCCACAAAAACATATGAACCAACAAAGAACTTATGAGATGATAGACACACTAAAGAAACAAAAGAAAAGGAAAAAAAAAAGGGTCAGGATCCATGCATGAACTTACTGAGCAGAAAAACATTCCTTCCATCCTGGGCTGGTCATTTATATCATAGAGGTTTTGGCAGAAAGAGTCAATGTCTATCTCAACTGAACCACTAAAAACATTTGTTGTAACATCATACCTCTAACAATCAGAATTGAGAGTGAAAGTGAACGAAAAGATTTTGGCACATATTTTGCTGCTGCAACATTGTACTTCTACAATGTCCACAGAAAAGTCCTAAAATTGGTTTCTTCTTTCAACTGTTTTTTGTTTCAGTAAGATAGTACAGACCAGAGTAATATACCTGAGCAGAGATGGAGGACATACCACTCCGCCGCCAGCTTTGATAGAATCCATTCACTTAGAGCCTCATGGAGTTATAAAGCTGAATACTTCTGTCCACTGAAAAATAGTCAATAAGATTATGGAGTCTGCACAACCACATGCTTCCACATAAAATGCTAGCCAGAACAGGTGCAAAGATCCAATTATGTATATTGTCTGTTAACCCAGGCTTTTATTTCAAATAGCTCTTAGGTAGCTGCCATTATTAAATAAGTATAGATATCAGTAAATAAAACAAAAGTTATCCAGCCTTAAGAACTTGACCAGATAGATGGTGGATTTTATTGTAGATTGTTTCACATGGAATTGGATAGAAGTAAATAACTGAGAAATATCCTGAGCTTCTGAGGAAATTATATTGAACAAAATACTTCAGCTTTAAAGATGGTGACTGTGTAATCCTCACACAAACCTAAGCCTAAAAACCTGTACCAATGGGAGGTTGGTATTAAAACTCTACTGTGGGAAGTCATCCTTATTTAGCAGAATCAGACTAGGTTGAACCATGGGACACAGAGGCCTGGCTTCTAGAAACTGCCGGGAAGTATGTGGTGCTGTGTGGGAGTGGTTCCCTGTCTCCTTCTGGAATTCTTCCCTTAAGAGAATGGCTCCTCTAACTCCACCCTATCCTCTCCATCACAAAAGAAGCTCCGGTCCTCACCCCCTTTACCTGTGTATTATAAATAAAGGAGAGTTGGGCGAGTTGTTGTTATTAGACGCCAGAATTGGTATGGCCAGACCGATCTTGCTTCTCCTCATTTAAAAAGAGTTTTGGCTCTTGTGTGTTTATTGAATAGATAAGTTTCTTGGGTAATTGAGTGATATACCACCAACATCATCCTCTGGCAGTTAACCCTTTTCTCATCCACGTGGGACATGGCAGAGAGGCCCCACACACTACCTAATCAAAGAAGACACACACTTTCTACTCTTGAGATGTGGTCATAGTGGACAAGAAGGTCCCATCATGGAGTAGACATGGGTTCCTGAAAAATTATTCCAACACCAAGAAAGAAAGGCTTCGTAATATCTATCTAAGTTGGTAGTATAGGTGACCCATGATTTCATTAAGTGCCCCTTCCCCTATACTCACAATTGAGTTGCAATTGCAGTTGTCCTAAACTTGAGGGAGAAGGGTGGTCAGACTAAATATATTTGCCTGTTGATTTCTTAACTACTGCACCATGTAGAAATGATTTATTAAATAAAGAATACTACACTTGACTAAAGTAGAGTAAATCAGATATACAGTAATAGGCAACGAGATTATTATAAGGCAAAGGGTATGTGATGTCAATCTCATAAGATCCTACTCAATGTTGACAATTGAACATATGTGTCTTCAGTGTGTCAGTTTGCAAGGCCAGGAACAAATGTATTTCAGAGTGTTCAAAGCACAAAATATACTTCTATAAACAATCAGAAACAGAATCAGTAATAATCTGGCTATAATAATTCTGGATACTTTAAGCAGAGTATAGATAGTCTCTAGTCGTAGCTTCCTTAAGGTAGGAGATAGTTTCCTTAATGCAGGTCTAGATTTGTACACCACTGTTGCATAGTGAGATATATTGCAGATGTTGGGGTGTAGGAGCAGGGCCTGCATGAACTAGGGGCAATTAACCCTTATAAAATAATTACTTCCTCAAAATGATGGAATAATGATATTATCTTTCTTCTTAGAATTATTTAAGATTCATTCATATGAAATTATTTCCAGATCTTTGGTATCAAAAACATTATTTTTTGGAGTTTTCCTTTGGAAAAAGATTACTGTATATTCTTGTTCTCACTAGAAAATGCATAGTGGATATTAATGCCAAAGCAACATTGGAATTTCTACTGAATATAAACATTTGAATCAACCAATAGTTTTAATTGAAAATATAAAATGAATATTCATTGACAACATGATCATTTATCTTAAAGGTATTCTTTATGACTTTTTGCTAATTGCTGATTCACAAACACTATCAAAAAAACCTGTTGATAGAATCGAGTTTATTACTTACCACTGTGGAGCATCACCATTCTGATCAAGTCTTATCAGCCTGTAGGAGGAATAAGACTAAATACCACACATAGACACACACACACCCACAGGTGTCACTGAATCTTAGTATAATATTTGAACTATATTGCCCTATATCATTACTCTCTCCTGTACATAAATAAACTTTGGGTCATGAGAAAATTGGAAATTTCAACGCATGCACATATTCCCTGGAATGCAGAGTTGTAGAATCTCTGGTACTGAATTCTAATATAGAATGTAGAATCTCTTATATGAATTGCTACAATTGTACATTCTTGGCAATACCTTTATAGACAAACATCTTGATTCTAATTGTACAAAAGTAGCACATTTGATTTATTGTTTTCCTTAATTTAGCAAAATTGAGCATTCTTTAAAATAACAAAATTAAAACAAACTAAAATAAAATTTAAAGGATTGTATTTTATATAAATATAGAATTCAGGATGAGGTTGTTACTTTACCCATCAATTTATGTGAGGATAAAACTACATGTACAATTATTCTTGCTATTGAATAAAGCAAAACAAAACAAAAAAAAACTCATAAATTTCACAGCATCCTAAAGTTTATCTTACACTATGTCTTGTATTTCCAGAGGCAGAGGCTTATCTACTTCAGCTGGTGCACTTCAGGCTCTGGTGACTTGTCTACTCTGTACCTAGCTTCCAAGGATAATGTTCTGAACCACCTCATCAATCATCCCTACAACATGTTTTCTTTACTCTAACACGTCCAACTTACTTTGTGAGTTCATTGTTAAAGGCTTTTTATCTCACTTGTTTCAGAAAAAGCTTCTAGAACAGCCATCAAGATTTTTAATGAATTTGCTACTTTCCATTAAGTCACTCTATACCCACCTGACTGATGTTGACATGGCTGACTGCTTCTCTTACTGTTGAAAACTGAAATGCCAAGGTCAAGGTGAGCTCTACTTAGGCCATGGTACACTGGCACTTGTTGTCACTCTCCCGCCTGTGTCTCTCCAGGAGGTTGGCAGGGTATTATTGGAGAATCTCTTTATAGGGCTTCACAGAAACTGAGCTTCATGATTAACCAGTATACAATGAATTTGTAGAACAAAATCAATACCTAGGTGTAAAATATCTCAATGGTTGTGACTGCCACATACTTTGGATTTTGTTACTTGTATCAAGATACAAATGTTTGTTTTACCTTTATAAAAAAAATTCTTAGTTTATATTTCTCTCAAAGTTGTGATAAAAATTGCAATTCTTTATTATTGCAGGTAAATAAATATTCTATAATTTGAAAAATGTCACATTTCATTTTTTAAAAAATAAAGCATCTAAGTCATTTATAACATTTGGGACAGAATTTTGGTCCTATCTCTTCCAAAAATACCTTAATCAGAGTTAAGGTAGTTTCTTGCATAATGCAGTACATACTGCATAATTTTAATGTATAATTACAACTGATGTAGAAAAATCACCTCATAATATTAGAGCACACCACAGTCCATATATGAATGGCTAACAATTCACTGATCATTGGTAAGTCAGTGGTAATATTTACTAAACCAAATATAATGATAGAAAGAATAAAGTACTAAAAGTTATTAGATGCTTTAATATTTTAAAATAATTTTTTAAAAATCTTAACTTTATTTTTTACGCTGCAGATTCAAGGCAAGTAAGTTTAATTTGTTAGTAAACATCTGATTTCAGAAATTTAATGATATACCATACATAATAACATACGTAATATTTGAATGTGATATGAATTAGAATAGAATATATTCAATAGAAATTAAGTGTAAAATATGCAAAAAATAAAATGTATTTTAAAGTATCTTATGTGAAAAAAATGATATGAAATTCCTTAAGCAAAAATAAATTGAATACACAATTAAGGTATCATAATTTGTTTGAGGACACAAATTTGGCAGTATGGCATGGAATTTGAAATATTTATTGATCAAAGTGTCAAGTCAAAAACAAAATAAAGCTTTTCACAGGTCTTCACAAAAACAGCCATAGAAATGAGTAAAAACATGTAACAACCCATACACATAACTGGCAAACAAGCTAGCCACAAACTTATTTAAGATAAAAATGGAAGTTGAGACAAAAGAGTGACTCTGGAATTCACTTTGAAGATAAATTGCCTTTGATTAGAAAGAAAAGAAAAAAGGCTATTATGAAAGCTATAAAACATCTGAAGAATTTTATTTGTGAATGTTTTCCATCCCATTTCCAAACTATGCATACACATAATTCCAGCAGAGAAGGGATGGTCCAAAATAAAGAACCAAGAAAATGGGATGCATGTTCAGGATAGGAACTTTGTTTTCATGCTATATATTGTAAAACAAAACTGTGACTTATTTCTTGTATGTGGTTAAAAATATTTTTTAATCATTTTACCAGAATATCATCTAATAGGTTACCTTCAGTTCCTGAAAAGTTCCTTTATTAATTTCCAGAATAAGATCTGAGCTCACATCTCACAAACCATTTTTTATATATATATATGTGTGTGTATAAAATATATCTATACATAGTCACCATTGTTTTCAAGATTCCCATTATATGACCTGATAAATTAATAAAATGTATGATTATATAATAGAATTCTCACATGAAATTTTTCCAAATACTAGAAAACGATGCTTTTATAGCAAAACAAATAAATGTAGTCAATACATTTTTCCTGGTGTTTAGAAAACAGGCAAATATTCTGGGTATATAGAAAAGCGTTGCCTAGGGTAACAGGATCATCTTTCAAACTTGAGCTAAGAGAGAAGGATGAAAATAAATCCTTGATGCTCTGAGATGGCCTAACTTTATTTACTGGGGAACGAGTCAGCATAAAGTTTTAAAAGTACTTCTAATAATTTAAAAATTTCCACCAATACCTATCTTATGAACTTGCTTCTATGATTTTATAGAAAAAAAAAAACCTAGAATCAGAATAAATACAAATACTTATTTTATGTTTAGTACAAACAAAAAGTGTTCAGCAAATTGCTTTGGACTTATTAATACATTTATTGTAGAGCAATAAATTTGTGAATACAAATAAAGGTGTTAAAGGAACTCTTTTGTTTTTAATCTGAATTATTTTATCCAGTGCATATTTCAAATAGGGTATTATCTACAATATATAAATGCACTTAAAATTTTCAGCTTAATTTTTATATGATACAAGCCTAGGAAAAGTAAAATAGCATTTGATTTTTCAAACCATATCAGGCTTCACATATTAAAGAAAATATCTGTAGTGGAAGGAAGGAAAATATCAGTGTTTCCCAGCCTTCACACATTCACAGTCAGGATACATGCCTGAAACAAAGGACAGTTTAGCAAGAGAAAAACAAGTAGGTTTATTAATAAGTGTAGTGCACATCAGAGGGAGTAGTTACAGCTAAAAGCAACCCAAGGCTTATGTAAGGCCTTCAACAGAAAAAATACATTTAGCAAAGTGACATGATAGAGGAAAAAAGTTGCAGGCTTCCAAAGGGAAAAAAATGAGGAAAAGAATGAAGTCTACCTCCAGATTCCCCTGGTATCCTCATCTCTGAGCTGATAAACAAGCACTGTAATAGAGAATTTATACACTGTCTTTAGGCATCAAGAGTTCAGGGAGACAGAGGAAGGCCTTTTGTCTTTGTAGATCCCTGTCTCACTTTTAGGCAAACAGACAAGGAAATCCTAGAGCTCCTCTGCATTTTCACTGACTTCAGCTCAATAATCCTTTATCGTTTAGGGAGAAATATTTTGATTTCCTTCACTGTGGAAATAACTAAGAAATTCTAGGAAAAAAAATACATGTTGTTCTTTAGTATCATATTACTCCAATAAAAATGACTCTACATTTTAAAAAGAAACATTGATCAGAATGTATTATATTGGGATAATATTAAAAAAAGTTAACTTTGTGATTTCTTTAGGTTAAAGGGAAGCATATCATTTCATGCTCAGAGTTATTATAATGTAGGTAAAGTTAAACTGAAAACAAAGTTTTAAAATTCTATCTTCCATAGACAGAAAAAGTTAAGATAGTTTGCAGTTAAATTGTGACCCTGGATATTGATGCATTCTGACACATTTCAGCTTTTTTGCTTATTGTAAAGAAGTGCTTTACAACATTTTCACCAATAAAGACTCATTATTTTTTCTCTGGTAGTGTTTGTACAAGTGTAGTGAATTTACTGCAAGTACATTTCATGTTTCTCTACAAATATATTTAGTTTAAATTATGCATATTTAATTCAAAGCACGCATAAGAAATTTGTGTTAAATTATATATGTTAAAATGTTAACTAGTATTTTTAAAAAACCATACAGTGGCAGGTTTATTAGATTTGTTCTCAGTATTCTCTCTTCTGGGTTCATTTAGCGGCAGATAATGAAACCAGATAAAATGACCTATCCAAATCCAGACATTGACTAGTGCCAGATGCTGAGGTTCTTTCTTGAGATTTCCCATCGTGCTCTGTCAAATCATTGCATAGTCCCTTGCTTTGGATTCCAATGTTCAAGATATACATTATCATTAGAACTGTGAAATAACATCAGCTTCTAACAAACAAGTTCTCCAAGCAGGAAAAAAGTTAAATGGATAATGACCTTTCTCTTTTCTATTTCTTCCTTTTTTTTTTTTTTTTTTTTTGTACTGGGAATTGAATTCAGTGATACTTTACCACTGAGCCACATCTCCTGTCCTTTTTCTAAGTTCTCCAATTTTATGACCTATTTGTTAGAACAGGTTCAACTGAACACCTGTGCTGCAAGGGAGGCTGGGAAAATTATCAAAATGAAGTAAGAGATGAGAAGTTCATGAATGTTTTTAAACATAATGAATCAGTGTGATGCTATGTACTGAGCAAAACTAGATTTCCAATAGCAAAGAAAGAGAAATAACTCATAGAAAATGACAAAGAATATCTGTGATGCATACATTCTTTTAAAATCTCAGCAGTACATAAGAAGTTCATTTATACAAGCCTTGTTCACCTAATAAATCACTAATGATGAATTTCTTGGTGTATCTGGGTCCTTTGCAAATTGAATGCTAAAATTGCATTTAAATATTTTAAATATTATCTGAATGATGCTTATATCATTGCTAAATATAATTCACTTTAATTTATAGATATCAGAACTAGTGGAGAATCTTTTGAATCAAAGAGATTTCTGCTTGTTAGATTAGACTTGTGATTTCTGACACTGGTATTTTTTAAGCACTCACCTTTTGAAGAATGTTATATATATTGCTTAGCAAACTTAATGAATGAATTCTTTAGTTATATCCATCTAAATTGCAAACACACATGGCAAATGCTGATATGGTAGTCTATTTCAATGCTAAGTAAATTCATCTATCAACTAAGTAAAGCACACACATACACATTTCTACCTTTTTGGAAAAATTAGTTTCATGTCAAAATGCCATTTGCTAAATTGAGCAGAAAAAATAGAAATGCTTGTATGATTTTTAAAGAAATAACTTCAGGTGCTTTGGATGCATGTTAGAAAAGAGATAATTATGAGCATCATAAATTTATATGATGTGTTTCTAAGTAAGCATTTAATTATATCAGCCCAAGGACAATTTTAGGTTCCATATAATCTGTGGATTTTAGAAGCAATAAATAGATTGCCTCCATAGACGAAGTGACATTTTAGCCAATGAAGGATTAGATCTGAACAGCATGCCATTTCTCCCTCCTGTTAAGATCAAAGTAACAAGTCTGTACTTTCATCTGGATTTGCAGACTGTACGTAGGTGATGAACTTTAACATGTATGCATTATTAACACTGAAAACAAAGATGCTCATAAATAGATAAGATGATGCCTGTTCTTAAATGTTGCTGTACCTGAACTGGCTTTGAATCACTCAGCATTTGGTGATTTTAAAATAATTTACAACAATGGATAGCACAAGTGATAAAGCACCTCTCACAGCTGCACAGAAGGGCTAGCATTCACCAAAAGGCCTACACACTTGCAAAACAGTTTTGCTAAGGACCTAAAAATTGGAACCAAGAGAAACTTGGTTTGTATCCACAATCTAGCATTTCATGACTCTGTAAGTTTAGGAACTTCATTTATCTTCTCTAAAACTCACTCTTAAAATTGTGGTCAAATGCACATACCATATAATTTCCCTTCTGAACAATTTCTAAGAGTACAGTTCCAGTGTCACTGTTTCTATACATTTTTGATGAACAATTATTATCACCATTCCTCCAGAAGTATTTGACTCTTGAAAAACTGAAACTCTATCCATTCCTTCCTCCCCCTACACAGTGACAACCAGCATTCTACTTTTCATTTTTTGTGCATTTGATTCTAGGTAGCACATACAAATGGAATCATGCAATTAGTCCCGCTGCAAATGGCTAATTTATCTAACACCATGTTCTCAAGGTTCATCAAAATTACAACATGTGTTGGAATTTCTTCCCTTTTTAAGGCTGAATAATATTCTGTTGTATGTATATACCACTTTTTAGCCCATGTATCTATTGGTTCAAAGTTGGTATACCTGGAGTGATTCTACCACTTGGCAATTATGAATAATGCTACTATATTATAAAATAGGTGTACAAATATCTCCACAATCCTGCTTTCAATTCTTTGAGGTATATACCCAGAAGTGAAATTTCTGGATCTTCCTGTAATTCAGTTTAATGTATCACAGAAACCCCATCTATTGCCCGAAGTGGCTGTACCATGTTACATTTTCACTAACTGTACACAAGAGTTCACTTTTCCCACATTCTCACCAACATCTGTCATTTATTTTTTATAGTGGTCAACCTAACAATAGTAAGGGAAACTGACTTTCAAAGTGCAATTAATAATATGTACATCACAGTGGATTTGATACATTTAATGCTTAGAACTAGAACATTTCATTTCTAATGCAATTTCCATACATTCATGATACTCCCAAAAATACAGTGTCCCAATTTCTTCTTATAAGAGAACCAATCATATTGGACTATGGGTGAGACTAAAGCCTCATTTTTTTTTTTTTTTTTTGGTACTGGGGATTGAACCCAGGGGCACTCCACCACTGAGCCACATCCCCAGCCCTATTTTGTATTTTATTTAGAGACAGGGTCTCACTGAGTTGCTTAGGACCTCACTAAGTTGCTGAGGCTGGCTTTGAACTCACAATCCTCCTGCCTCAGCCTCCCAATGCTGGGATTACAGGTGTGCACCACCATGCCTGGCTTAAAGCCTCACTTAAACTTCATTATATCTTTAAAGTTTCCATCTTTAAAAGAGTCATATTCTGATATATTGGGGGTTAGGATTTCAATGTAGGAAATTGAGGGGGAGGGAATTCATTGCAGAATATTATTTATATAGAGTTTTAAAGCAAATAGAACAGTTGTATCTGCTGTATGCTAAGAAGTAAACCAACAGAATAACTTACAGAATAAAAATAATAATGTCAAGAAAATTCATGTGATTGCCCATAACTTTCCAAGACACAGAAAAAATTGTTTTGAAAAAGAAAAGAATTGGTCTTAAAAATGTAGTTCACCTTGTTGTCAAAGGTTTTTAGACTCTGACAAATACTAATAGCTTTGTGTGCACTAAAGAAGTACAATTAACACTGAATTAGGTGACAATAACAAGATTTAAGCAATGGTAAAGAGAGAAGAGTCCTGGAGAAGTAAGGTTCTTTGATTCACTTACAACTGAATTAAAAACTTCCCCCAGGATCAGATTTACACTTGTGCACCTTATGCATAAAAATGTAATTTTGGAATGCAGCCTGCAGCACATTGGGATTTAGGTGGTTTTTAAAGGATCTTTCATAATTAATGAAAAACAAACACAGGCATACGAGAGCATCATAAATATAGTCTTATGCAAATATTCTATGCCACCTAATTCATAAAGATTAGGGATATGTGTGATTCCAGAAGACTTCAATTGTATCTACTTTTCCTCAATGCAAAGTAAAAATGCCCTTTGCATTTCTAATTTTATAAAAATAACCTAAAATAGAAATGACCTATAATACTCTGTTAATAAAATGGTACTGAATTATTCCTTATTTGGGTTAATGGTAAAACTAAACCAGAATTCACAGATAGCTCCTAATAAAGTACTTCTCCATCCTTCTCAAATCAAGTACCATTAATTACACTAATTCTTCTCTGACATTACAAATGTCCAGCTTGCACCTCTGCCATGTGAATCCCTTCATAGTGATTGTCAGCTTAATTTTACTCTGCCCTCATTTAAAGTGTGATACGTGAATTTTTGTCTCTTATATATCCCACCTTTACTTTTGTTTGTTGATGGAATTTGTCTGTATTGATTTGGCCATCCATGATTGACATTTTGTGATAAATTATAATAATGGTTTCAATGTATCCAGCTCTGAACCAATAACTGATCCTATCTCCTCATCACATATGGAGTATATTTCCCCTTCTCTCGTTGGTAGAATAAGTCATGTGACTTGCTTTTACCAATGATAAATATGCAGAAGTTATAGTCCAACAAGACCAATTCTAGACTTGAGGAAATAACTTTTTCCAATGCCCCCATATGTTTATCCCATACTAGAAAAACATTTTTCATCTAGAATCATTTCCCCAAGACTACGATGAAACAAATTTGGAACCAGACTCCCCCCAGCCAGCTTCTGCACCCTCAAACAGAATTGCCCACATACTTGCAGTGAGAAACAACAGCTGACCTCATCCTTAGTCAACCAAATTGTAGGTACTGGCATGCTAAGAGATGATAATCACTCTTTGATGCCTCCTATGGAGCAATAACTAACCAATATTAGTTATTAATAACTGATAACTAACAGTTGTTTTATGAACTGAATTGTTCCCCTCGAAATTCATATATTGAAGTCCTAACACCTAATAAATATCTCAGCATACAAGTGTATTGCAGAGATAGGACCTTTGAATAGGCAGTAAGGTAAAATAAGGTCATTGGGATGGGTCTAATTTACCATGACAGGTATCTTTATAAGGCAAGTTAATTAGAACACAGACACACCCACAAGAAGGACAATGTGAAAATATAGGGAGAAGACCCCTATCTTCAAGCCAATTGAAAAAGTCCTCAGAATGAAACAAACTTTACAACACCTTGACTGATTGATACTGAGGATTGAACTCAGCCTCACTTTACCACTGAGCAACATGCCCAGCCATTTTTATTGTTTTATTTTGGAAAAAGGGTCTCACTAAATTCTGAAGTTCTCACTAAGTTGCTGAAACTGGCCTCAGTTGTGATCCTCCTGTCTCAGCCTCCTGAGTTGCTGGACTTACACGGTGTAGTCCACTATACCAGTCTTTGACCATCTTGATTTAGATGTCAAGCCTCTGGGACTGTTAGAAAATAAAGTTATATTGCTTAAGAAACTCAATTTTTGGTACTTTGTTATGGAAGCAAACAAATAGAGAATGAAATCATGGTCTTTATTTTCTAGATGTTTTGTATACTCAACACTAGATTCCACGTGTGAACCTACTCAGGTTAAGCTGCTATACTGGTTTTGAGATTCCCCAGTGTGTTGATGACCTTCATGAAACTAACACTATGATCTTAGTAGTTAACTAAGATAGCCACTAGACACCTTTGGATATATATATATATATATCCAAATTTATATTTATATACATGTATATATATATATACATATATATATATAAAATTAAGATTTCAGTTGCTCAGTCACACCAGACCACTCCAATTGCTTAATAGCTCAATATACCCAATGGGTATTAAATTGGAGAGTATAAATTTATAGACATTTATATCTTTTCAGCAACTTACTAGACAGGATTGGGCTAGAGAATCAATGGCATACAAGTAGATTTAAAATTATTTTTGGATTTTATAATTTTAATTATAGAACAACTTCTGGTATTTTTAGAATAAAATTTAATTAGATCTCTCTTTGTACATGAATAAGCTGGCAGAAGATGACATCCCAGGCTCTTGTTCACCCACCCTCAAAAGTCCCATTACCAATTTTTAGCAGACATTAATACTTTTGTGAAAGTCCCAGAACTTGGTAATGAGGCTAAAATACACACATGGATCATAGAACCTAAAAAGAGAAGAAAAGAAAAAAAAAAAGCAGGAATGAGTAAGAGGAATGGTCTCATGTCGATGTTACCACCCCTTTTCCAAGTTGACAGAGTATTATAGGAGGATTCCCCTGGACCCACAGTTTCCAAAATGGAAAAAGGCCATAAAGGTAGACATCTAGCTTTCCCAGAATGTGAGACCACTTCCCCACCTCATCCTCCTGAGTAACTGGGATTTTATGTATTTATCTCTTTAAAGTTTCAGTATTCAAACGTAGTCACTTTGAGGGTCGTTAGACCTTCAGCATATGCATTTGTGTTGGGGGATGGGCAACATAATTCATTTTAGAACAACAGACATTGACAGCTTAAAATATAATATCTATGGTCAAGCACTTGCCTAGCATGCACAAGGCCCTGGGTTCTATCTGAGGCACTGCTAAAAATCAATAAATCATACCTAGAAGTTGAGTGAATGCTACCATAACTAAAATCTAAAATGTGTAACATTTATTTATATCAGTGATGGCAGACAGAAATCAAAACCTCTGACAAAACTACTAGAAAGAAATAAAAGCACTGATGAAATTGCTATTGGAGGCAGAAGATGAGATCTATGGTTGCATTGACAGGAAAGTAAGCAACACTGTAGCTTTTAGTAAGTTGGAAGATAAAATATATATTTAATGAACTTGTGAATTTAAAATTTGACTAACATAATTTTGATATTGATATTAAAAATACAAAATTACTTTGTGTTTTTTTTTTTTTAATTTGATCTAAATGCAACAAAGTAAAGATTCACAGAAAGGAAACAAGAAAATAACCGATCACTTTGAAGTAGAATTTAAGGGAAATATTTCCAAACCAATATTTAGTCATGGAAGATAAAACTATTTCTCAGTTGCAATTTCTGGAGCGTGGTTCATTTAAAAATTAAATTCAACAGCACAAAGGAAAATACAGAGTACTGCCAAAAAAAAATAATCCTCACCAATTTCTATAAAACCTTTTGACCTTTTTTGTTCAAGTCTCAAAAAAATTTAAGGTGGCATATTCAGTTTCTCTAAACTAGGTCATAAAGGCTGAAAAACTTTAAGCACCTTACATTCAGCCTAAGTAAAGGGAGTCTGCCTCAAGATTTGTGTGTATGTTTATTTTCCTTATTGGAGAAAAATATAATTTAATACATAAGGAAACTACATATTTCCAAAGAAAAATACATTAGCTTGTACAAAAACAATTAGTGACATTTCAAGGTAAAAAAGGGGTTCTAAATCAGCAGGTGTGATCTAATAACCCCGGTGACTCGGGAGGTTCAGACAGGAGGATTGCAAATGAAAGGCCAGCCTCAGCAACTTAGTGAGATCCTCTCTCTAAAAAAGTTTTTAAAAAGGACTGAGTATATAGCTTAGTGGTAAAGTGCCAATCTCTAGTACTCCCCAATTCAAACCAAAAAGAAAAAGTCTTCAACTTCCTATAAGCAGTAAACAGCTTGAGAAAGCCAGTCAGTGCCAAACCTGGGGCATTTTGAAGGAGGAGGGATAACTATGACTCAGGATGGAGACAAGACCATGAAAGACACTGCCAAGAACCAAATAAAACCATTCACAGGAATAAAATTGGGCCCAATAATTACTCATTCCATGTACTCAACTGGATTTAGAGAATGATTATGTGCCAATGACTTCTGACTTTCATCCACATAAATGAAAATATCAGTTAGGAAAGTCTTACCTTGAATATGCTGGATATGTGGGGAGAAGTTGTTTTTTTATTTAATTAATGTATTAACAGATAAAAGAAAAGATACACACAGGTTTCATCCACACTTGGACCTCAAGTACATGCTAAGACTTCAAACTTGAGCATAATGCTCTGATTAGAAGAGATTTTGAATGCCTTTAGCGGATAATTAAATAAATGTGGCATAGGTTAGATCACAAATTACAGTGGCTGGCAACTAGTCCATTGTCAAGGTTATATTAGTGTCCCCATGAATAATGCGCTGTCATCTACATGTTTGTTGTACTTCGGCAGCTCTCTTCCCCACCCAGACAGCTCCGAGGTCTCTTTCAATTGATATGTCATTTTTGGGGTTATGCCATAGGAAATTCTGGCACCTTCTGCCTTTGTACTCCTAGAAACAAGCAGCAGCGTAAGAAGTACAAATATTTCAGAAAACAAAAATGTCTACTTAAGAGCCAAGTGTCAGTAGAGAATAGATAAGGGAGACTCAGTCCTTGGTTTTATTCCATTGTCTTTGCCCTGCTCAGAGCTTCTGTGGACCAGATAATACTTTCCTGTATTATTGGCTGCTGTTCCTCTCATTCAGAGCTAAATCTCTAAAGATTTGTGATTTGGAGTGTTTGAAAATTAGAACTTAATTTATCTTTCAGAGAAGATAAAAATGATTAATATGATCATTCTAAAACATATATTTGAAGAGAATAAGGATAACTTCCAATAGTACATATACCTCTAATCCTAGGTAACTTCTCTTTGTTTGTTGTTCCCTTTCTCATTCCCTGAATTTCTCTCTGTTCAACTCAATACAGCAAAGACTTGGTGACCTCAAAAAAAAAAAAAAAAAAAAAGTTCATATATGCTGATCCTTTCATGCTGAGTGGAAGCTTAAAATTACCATGTGCCAGAGAATGGAGGAGCCCAATTGACAGCAAAAGTGCATTTTTCTTTGTTGAAAATCTCCACTGAGCTTCCAGGGTACAGCCAGAATCATCTTTATGACCATAAGAGGGAACCAAAGTTGGTAAATTCTAGCTCTTTGTCATGCAGGTAATCTTAGCTGAGGTTCTACCCATGCAGAACACAAATTATTATTGGGCAATTCAGACCCAGCAAACATCACACAGAGCAAAGACAATCTGCTCCTGAGATGTCCTGAAATCTCCAGAGAAGCACCTTTTATAAATTTGAGATGCTGTTTGTGTTTTCTGTCCTTTTAATTTGTTGAGCTCTTTTCAACTCAAATATACCATTCTTTCATCAAACTCCCATAAATTTAGGGTTCCTATTCCTATTCCAAGCAGTGTGATTACCACTATTGAAGTATCTTTCAAAATAATTTTTAAGTAAACTATTGAATTTACTAAAAAAAAATATTGAAGGGAAGAATGTACCAATAGATCTACTGAATTTTTTTCCAGCATAGAAGAGGCTTAAGTAAGGGAAGATATTGCTTCACCAGTTTAGGTTCACATGTATTCTACAAAAATGATAGCTAAGAATTTGATTTTCCATTTTATTTCTTTAAAATGTCTAAACCATAGAACAGGCAACAAATGAAAAGCGTGTTGCATTAATTCACTCAGATCTGAGGTTCTGTGTTGTACTGGAACAGATAACCAAAATATTCTGACTAGGCCCTGTTAACAGTAACTTATAATTCTTGTGACTGAAAAGATGAGGCTAAGTGAAAGAATTGGTGAATAAAATTTCTCATGTCAGAAACCTTATAAGATCACTCTAATTAATAGAAATCAATGACTTTCCATTATTTTTTCTTAATTCTTCAAATACATTTTTATCTGAAATGATTCAGGAAATATTCATCAGTATCTTTGGCTTTTATTCATTTATTTATTTATTTTTGGTACTGATGATTAAACCCAGGGATGCTTTACCACTAAGCTCTATCTCAGCTCTTTTTATTTTTCACTTCGGGATGAGATGAGCACTTTGCTAAGTTGCTGAGGGCCTTGCTAATTGCCCAAGCTGGCCTTGAGCTTGGAATCCACCTGCCTCAGCCTCCCAAGTTTATGGGCATGTACCACTGCACTTGGCTAAGTATTTTCTGATTTTAAAAGATAAGCTTCTATTGAAACTAAAATATACACCCATCAGCTTTTTATTTATTTAGTGTATGTCTAAGACATACACTAGTAGTCTTCTGGATAAACTAGGTTGGGTTGCCCAGTTACAATCAGCCTTAAAAACAGCTACTCTACTGTTGAAGACTATTATAGTCTTTATCATCTTATTAATAATTCCATTAAGAACACCTACAGTCATTTGCATCTTTTTATTACTTTTTCCTTTGTTTTTAAACTCTTAAACTAGGATTAATAATTCAGATCACATTTTAGATGCAAATCTCCTCTGTTATAAAAGTTGGAAAGGTGATGAAACTCTCTTGTCTGAAAAATCAACTTTTGTGTAAATTAGGATATTATCAACAAAAGTAAATATATGTCAGAGACAATCAAAATGGGGACCATAAATTTACATTTATAAAGCTTTGTAGCAAATTCCAATATGTGTCTGGGATTGAGAGCCACTGCTCTAGATATCATAAACTCTATTCTATTATTATTTCAAAATATACTTAAGACATATGTACATTTATACTAATTCTCAGCAGTTTCTTACAATATTGATGATAAACATCAAAACACCAGTAATAACATTGCATTATGATAGTACTAATATTGATACACATATAATATACAGGTGTAATTTTAGAAAAATAGATAATAGAAATAACTAAACTTGCATGTAAGAAAGTTACAGTCTAATAGTAAGAAATGACACATTTTATAAACAAGTAACTTCAACACAATAGAAGATACTTTAATTTATATGGACAATAAAAGGATGAAATCCTTTTATTATTTTTGCATGATTTTAACAAAAGAGGAATGGAGAAAGAATGAGACAGATGTCTAATAATTAAACTGGAAATATTTAAAATATTTAAAATTTAAAGGGAGAAGTCTAATATGCTACAAAATTTGAATTCAATAAAAAAGTGATTTAATATTATATAACATTAAAGAGTTATATTATCATAAAATTAATGCATATATGAAATGCTAAGATTTTCATGGTAGGAGCAAAGAGAAGACCTGCTTTTACCATTATATTATTTTGACTTGACAATCAAATTTAAAGTGTATACATATAAACATATAAATATTTGTATAAATAGAGATGACATAGAAATATCAACACTGTAGTAGATTCACTGCATGAGTAGCCCATGTTTTGATGACTTCCAGTATCCATACCATCTGATATCATCTGCTAATGTTACATCAGTTATTGCCTGGTGAATTTTTTTGACAAACCAGAAGTTTGGCATAAAAACACCTCCATGTTTCCACTTTTCCTTTGAACCTCTGAGTTGTTCAACTTTTCATTGCTGTGAGCAAAATACCTAAGGACAATATAGGGAAAAAGTTAACTTTGGACTCATGGTTTCAGAAGATCAGTCCATGATCAGCCAACTCCATATCTTTGAGTCTAAAGTGATGGCAGAAAATTATGGCAGATAGGGATAGTGAAGGAAGGTTGCCAAGTTCTTAGCAGTCACAAAGGAAAGAGAGAGAGAGAGAGAGAGAGAGAGAGAGAGAGAGAGAGAGAGACTGCATGCAAGAAGAGCCAGGGGAATAAGGTATAATCCCCAAGGCATGCCCCCAATGACCTACTTCCTCCTGCCACACCCTACCTGCCTGCAGTTGCCATCAACTATTCCATTCAAATCATTAATCCATCAAATGCATTAGTCTACTGGTTAGATTACAGCTCTCATAATCTAATATTTTCACCTCACGACATTTCTGCTTTGTCTATCACATCAGTTTACTGTGGACACCTCAGATGCTAACCATAACAATCTCTCTGTGCCCCATGAGAAGGTGCTGAGAGTATGTAGACTATTGGAGTGGTATGATGAACACAGAGTCATCTCAAGTAAGTGACCCTAGAGCTAAAGTCCAAATCATATGAGGGACCCGCTGCAAATGCTTGAATGAGTCAATGAGATAAGCTGAGTCCCATTCTTATAATTGTAACCTCTTAGTGATATGTAAACTCAAGCATAAAGATAACTGTTGTTGTTGCAAAGACAAGATTTTTAATGTGGAATGTAATCTGGCATTATTGTGACAAGAAATAAATTAGTCCAGAAGAACAGAAGTTCAAAAGAAAATGAGTTCACAGAATAGTGCAGAAGAAGAGGACTAATGTCCTGTGAAGACCAATGAGAAGAGAAGAGACACCCAAGATGGTGGACCACACTGTGTGCTTTTGAGACTGGTAGAGAGTCATGGGTTTTTTGTAGAGATACCTTTAATTTAAACATTTAACTCAAGCATAATAACCTGTTTTGTTCCCAGGAGTATGATAATTATTTAATTGCTTGAATCCAGTGTTTAGTAGTCACCTGATTTCAGTTTGCTATCAAATTTTTAATCATAACAGAAACCAAAAATTTAGCAAAAAAATTAAATTACTGCCTTAAAAGACAGGTATTCTCTGTAATTGGACTATCAAATTTAGGGGTAATAATTATTTATGATGTCTCTTTAAGGCAACACACCCTTCAAATGAATGTTTGAAATTTGAATTTGAATTTCCCAAACCTCCTGCAATCACAGGTAGATTCCAGAACTAAAATAAACATTGAAAGGAAACCATATTTTCAAATGCCTTTGAAGGGACTCATTCTTTATGACAAAGATACTGAAGTTTGGGAGAAAAATTAAATTATTCTAAATTCTATTAAATTTATTTAACATAAATTGTTAAAAATAAATCTCGATATGGCTTTTGTTAAACTATTATTCATTTATTTTTACATGCTTAGTCATTATGGTAACAGGCACTAGAAATACAGTGATGAACATAATCAAATACTGATGGATGTTTACTGTGAATAATTCCATGTGTATTATCTAATTTGTTACACCCACCAAAATGCGATTTTAAAATCATGAAAAATGAAAATGTAGCTTTTGGATTTTAGAAAGAGAAACAATATAACTATTACCAGAAAAACAACGTGTATGATTTATTTTAAAATCAAACCTGGCCACAAGAATAGTTCTGGGATTGTGGAACACTGAAAATTTATTTTTAAAGAGTTCATTTAATATTTGTGTTGATTGCAGAAATGCAATCCCTATTGGTATAGAGTAATATTAGCTTTCTTTATGTCTGTGCAAATTCACAACACACATGCAAAAATGTAACAATTTCAGATAAAAATTATTACTCAGAAAAAAATGTAATAACTAAAGAATAATCTCTGGTTATAAAGAAGTTTGCCTTACTACAGTTTTAACAACTTGTTATATCAAGCATCTTTGATAATATTTTCATTATGAAAAATTATAGGAACCATGGAGTTCAATGAGTATGCTTAATGTGATGGAAAAAGCAGAAAAAAAGCAGAAAAAGCATTAGAAGAGAAACTTTGCTCTAAAATCAAAAATGCATTATAATTGATCCCAGTGAGAAATCCTGACCACAATATTAACAGATATTACCAATATTATGTGAAGCAACAATCTACCTTGTGCTCTGTGTTGATGTTTCCCTCATTGTGTATCAGAAAATATTTTTAGATTATTGAGTTAATTCTTTCAGTATAAAACCTAGTTTTCAGTTTTTCATTCTTTAAAAATTTTCATTGTAAATTCATCACTTATAATTGTGTATATTTATGAGACACACAATGACACTATGATTTATGAATACAATATGGATTAATTATCTGAGGCTAGTTAACATACCAATCACTTCAAATACTTTACTTCAAATATTTTTTTAGTAACTGTATTCAGAACACTACATGTTAGATCACAAATGAAAATTCCTACTCTCTGAGACAGTGTGCTTTTCAACTATCATCTCCCCATTTCTCCCATGGAATAACCATTTTACTCTCTGCTTTTGTGTGTTGATGGATTTACATTCTACATATAAGTGGCATACATGTGGCATTTCTCTTTCTGGGCCTGGATTATTTCATTTAGCATAATGTTCTTCAATTCCATCCATTTTGTTGCAAAAAACAGAATTTCATTCTTTTGTAAGGCTGTGTAGCATTCCATGATGTATTTGTACCACACTTCCTTTATCCATTGACATGCTGGTAGACACTTGGATTGATTCCACAGCTTGGCTATTGTGAATAATGCTGCAATAAACATAGGAGTTCAGACATCATTTGACAAAATGATTTCAAATCCTTTTGGTTAATACCCAGAAATGGGATTGCCAGATCATTTGGTAATTCTATTTTTTAATTTTTTAAGAATCTCCATATAATTTTCCATAATGACTATACTAATTTACATTCTACCAATAATATATAAGGATTCCCTTTTATCCACAAATATTTATTTTTAAAAAGTATAAAAATTGTGTCTTAATATGGTTCAGATAACACTTTTCATGCTGTTCCAGTCTATTTGGAACAATGCAGTGTAAAAAAAGTCAAAATAAAGATTGGTCATTTATTCCCAATTTGTCACATGGTTAAATTGGCCATTTATCCACGTTCTTCGTAATGTTCTTGCAAGAACTAATCAATTGATAATGAAGAAAAATGTCCTTTTGGTGCATACTACTTAAATGGAACTTTGAAATTAAGCACATACTACTACTTAAAGAGAAACTTGAAATTTGGCATATGTTTTCAGATTTTTTTCACTTCCTTTTTAAGGAAAATAAATTATTTTAAAAAAGATAAACTTTTTTAAAAAAATAGAAGAATTCTCATTTAAAGAGCACAGAGATCTTTTCATACATTGTGGGTCTGGGATGCTATTATTAACACCTTCAATTTGTATGGTTCATTAGATACAACTAGGGAAACATTATTGATACATTTTTCTTAACTAAAGTTCATGCATAATATGTTTGTCTTTGGTTTTTTTCCCCCTTTAGTTTTAACTTGCTATTCTCCTGTTCCTGAATCCCATACAAGATGACACATTGTACTTAAAATGTCTTCTTAGGCTCCACTTCTCTGTAACAGTTTCTCACATTTTCCTTTGTTGATGGCTTTGGTGGTTTTGAGGACTAAAGATCAGTATTTTATAGACTTTTCAGTTAAATATTACTGTTGATGTTAACTTTGAACACCTTGTGGAGGAAAAGATTTTGAGGTTTTTTTCATCCTAGAGTTACTTTCTCTGTCCTCTTTCCATACCGCACTCCTTAGAAGGAAGACACTAAGTGCAGTCCACGCATACGGAGTGTAGAATTTAGCATCAACTCCTTGAGTTGCAATTCCTGTATAAATTATTGGGGATTCTTTTGTCCAGGAGACTTGTATCTTTTCCCCCACTTATTTACTCACTCAATCATCAAATCCACATTAATGGATTAAGTAATGATACTTACTTTATACTTTGAGTATAAAGTACATATTAATTTTTTGTTATTGTTCAAATTCAGTGTCATTTTGTCAATTTTTCTGTTCCATTTAATAATTAATATGTTCTTTATTACTTTATTATATTCTAATACTATAAAATGCTCTAGTCTCAACTTGTATATTTCCAGTCCAGTCCTAGAATCAGTCATTTCTTTAAGGAACCTTTTTTTCTTTTTATCAGAAAATGATTTTAGAAGCCTAGAACTGGGTCCTAAATGTGTTCATTGCTGTTGTGGTATTCTTATATTAAACCTTCTCAGTTGACAGAGCAAGTTCTTGTAGTGTGTATATTAACCCATGTATACCTACATATGAATCAATATTTCTTTATGAAGCCATTTTGTATCTGCATTTAGTTAAATATAGTTCATTCTGTGATCTCCACTTAATCCATTACCACGTGGCTTATTTTAACTCCTTCATTTGCTTATCTGTAAACACTCACTCCATAGTTAGAAATCTGACTTCCATCATTCATCACTTATTTAGTTCATTGTTCAATTCTGGTGTAAATGTTTAGCACTATCAAAAATGTTAGCCCACATTCCCGTGGGAAACAATGTCAACTAAAATATAGTATTTCAGTGTAGTTTTTGTTTTCCTTAAGTTTTGCAGAATATAGTCCTTTCCAAAGTTACTTGGGTCAGCATTTTCATATTTTTAATATGCTTACATTCTCTTTTCACAGTCTACATTTCTTCCTGAGTCCTCCAACATCTTAAATGACTTTAAAATTTGCATATATTAAGAATCAATTTTTATGCTGTAAAAATTGAGCTTCAACAAATGCAGTGTCTTGTATCCACCATTATAGTATCATAAAAAGCAATGTTTCAACCTTAAAAGTTTCTCCATTCTTTCTTTAGCCTCCTTTGCCACCAAACTGATATTTTTTTAACCATCACTGACCATTTTTTAACCATCACTGATACTTTTTAACATTGTTATGGTTTGCTTATTTCAGAATGTCATAGGTTGGAATAATACCATTTTTAACTTTGTTTAACTGGAGTTGTTCATTTAGCCATATCCATTTGAGATTCAACCATGCCTGTACATGATTTAAGGTTCATTAATTTTTATAGCAAAATGACATTTCATTGAATGGCTATACCAGTTTTCTTTTTCTATTAAACTGTTGAAGATATATCTTTGCTATTTCCAGTTTTGGAGATTATCAATAAAATTGCCATCAACATTTGCATGCCAGTTTAATATGGACATAATTCTTCAAATCAATTGAATAGATTTCTTAGAATATCAATACTGAATCCTCTGGTAAAAATATATTTCACATCAAAAGATGCTACCAAATTGTTGTCTAAGTTGCTTTAACATTCTGCAGTCTCAGTGAATGAGAGTTACTATAGCTCTGTATCCTTGCCAATAATGACACTGTTAGAATGTTCCATATTAACCACACTAACAGACGTGTGCTAGACCCTCACAGAGTATAAATGTGCAACTTCCTAATGGCAAGTAATGTTGATATTCCTTCACATGCTTATTTTTCTGTCTTCTTTGATGAGGGATCTTTTAAGATCTTTTACCCATTTAATTTTTAATTTAGGTTGTTCAGTTTTTAATAGTTGAGAGAAAAGTCTTCTTAGTATATTTTTAATACGAGTCCTTTATCAGATATTGTTGTAACAGTTTAGTTTGGGTCTAGGCCTATTGTCACTGTTGGACTAGGCCTCAACCTGTGGGTCTTCGTCCCTTCTGGAGGGGGTGCCGACAAGGTAACCAACACTCTCAGGAGAGCAAGTTCCAGACCAGTCTCAAATTTATTCAAAGAATTACAGCACTTTTATAGAGGAGGGGAGTCTGAGAACAAAGAACCAGTAGTGTAACATGATAGTCTGTAAAGATGGTCCAATTAGGAGTCACACAGTTTACCAAAGGGCAGAGGGATCGGTGAGGAGAGTGAAGCTCACCTGGGACATATGTCTGCAGGCGGGTCAGACCACTCGGGAGTTTTCTCCAGCAAGCATGTAAAATCCTGTTTCCATCAAAGGATTATGCCTTTCTGCAGCCTTTGGAGGATATGCCTCAGTGGCTTCTTTCTGCATCCCCACAAGATATTTGTTATGAAAATATATTTCTATGAGTCTGTACTTACCTTTCTTAATTCTTTTAAGAGTGTTCTTTGTAGAGTGGAAGTTTTAAATTTAGTAAAATCAATTTTATAAATTTTTTTTCTGTCATCCTTCTTTTAATGATATATTTTAAAACTCATTGCAACCTAAGGTCAATTATATTTACTAAGTTTTCTTCCAGAAATTTTGAAACTTTCTGTTTTATATTCAGTATGGCAATCCATTTTGAGTTAACTTTAGTGAAAGATGTAGTTCCAAGTGCTGTTTGAGTTTTGATTTTTGTTTATGTAGAATGTCTAGTTGGTTCAACACCATTTGTTGAGATGGCATGACTATACTATCTTCATTGAATTGCTTTTACTTCTTTGCCAATCATCAGATGACTATTTCTATTGTTCTGTGTCTGGACAATCTATCCTGTCTCATTTTTTTTATGTATCTGTCTTCTCACCATAACGATGTTGTTTCAACTCTGTAAGTCTTAAAATAGGTGAGTTGGGTGTATTCTTTAACTTTGTTTTTAAATGTTGCCTATTGCAGGATTTTATTTTCACTCTTCTTATGAATTTAAAGTAAATACATATGTTCCAAGAAATAAAATTTTATGGTATTAGACTGGGATTGTGTTCAATCTAAACAGAAAGTTGGAAAGAGACGGCAATAACATTTAGGATCTTGATTCATGAGTAAAATAATTTGTTATAGATCTTTGATTTCTTTTATGAATTTTATAGTTTTCTGCATATATAGCTTGTACATATTTTGTTAAATTTTTTCTTATTTCCTTTTTTGTGTGTTGTAATTTTTTTAAAAACATCAAATTCCAATTGTTCATTATTGGTATATGGGAAATCAATATTCTTGTATGAAAATCTTGTATCCTGTGATCTTGCTGTGCCCCTAATGAAAACCAAACTCACGTTTTGTGAACCTTTTGGATTCTTCTTCATAGTCATGCCATCTACAAACTAAGCAAATATTTTTCTTGTTTCCCAATATGTAAGCTTTTCTTATCCTAATGTGTTACCTAGTACTACCCATATACTGTTAAATAGGAGTGGTAAGAGAAAAATACTTGATTTCTTCCTAACCTTAGAGGAAAAGTAACCCACTTCTGACTCTTGGTTATCAATGTTTTTGTAGTGTTCTTCACGAAGTTGATGAATTTTTCCACTATTTCTGCTTTGCTACTAGTTTTTATTTGCTCATTTGTTTTCTATAATTGGAAATTGAATTTTGTGAGATATCGTTTTCTTCTGTCAGTGTTACCATATGATTATTCTTCTTTAGCATGTTGATCATTAGTGGATTACACTGACTCTCAAATATTGAACCAACATTACATATCAGGATAAATCAGTTGTTATGTGTGTTCATTTTATGCATTGTTAATGTTCAACCACTAATATATTGAGCACATTTACATCAATATTTGTAAGATGCTGGCAAGTTACTTTCTTTCTCATGATGTCTTTATATGACTTTGGTATTATGGTCATGCTGACCTCATAATCTGAGTTAGTAGTATTGATATCACTTCTTCATTTATGTTGGTTAGAATTTATGGGTCAAAATATTTGAATTAGGTGCTTTCATTTTTAGAAGATTATTCATTATTTCTAAAAGTTATAAATCAATGCATATTATCTATTTCTTATTGTTTCAATTTTGATAGTTTAAGTCTGTCAAGAAAAACATTTTTCACTGAAATAAGTTTGAAGGCATAGAGCTGTTTATGGCACTCCTATCTTACCCTGTTTATGTCAGTTGATTAAATCTAATTGACATTTTCAGACTGCTTCTGCAGTGTCGGTAGTGATGGCTTTCTTTTCATGTATGACATTGATATGGGTGCCCCCATAGGTCTGGGATAGAGCTGAGAATTGACAATTCTAGCAAGTTTCCAGATGAGAATCATTTTGCTGGTTTGGGAATCAAGATTTCTAATCACTTGTACTAGTGAATTGTATCAGAAGCCATTTTGGCACCCACATTAATAACAGATAACTATTATTTTTTCACTGTGATGAGTATCTATTACTTATATGCAAAAACATCAGTAATTAGGCATCCTTGTTTAATCAGGAGGTTCCATCGAGTCTTCAGTAACTGTCATTCAAATCTCTTATTTACAATCTTTGTCTTGGCAACATTTGTCTTAAAAATGAAAACTACAATCAGTGTGCATAAGGAAAGTTAAAACATTTACAAATACACTTAATATACTTAGATGAAAAAAAAATTGTATTTAGTTAACATTGGCTAGTGGGCATCATGGAGAGGTAGGATGGATTCAGTAAAATGCTCGTATTTTAAACACTTAAAACGATTTTTATTAGTATTTATAATAATTTTATGATAACAAAAGTACAAAAAATTAATAACAGCTCTGTAGTTTTAGTAAGAGAAGAAGGTCCTTGGAACACATCTTGGTTGTCAGAGAGTATTTCCAGCTATGATTAATACCGTTGTCCCAGCTGCGACGGCTCTCTCAACCTAGCTAAGAGAACTACCTCCAGGCTCAGCTTCTGGAGAACTGAATTGTATGATTGCTTTGTTTCCTTATTTCAAAAGTAAATATTTGGGGTAGTGATATAACTCAGTGGTAGAATACTTACCTAGCATGCACAAGCCCCTGGGTTTTATTATTACTACTGCAGACAAACTAAAATAAACAAACAAAAATAAGCAAAAAAGAGCAAGTATTTGTAAAACAGAAATATAGTAAGGGTAATTTTAGATCACAATCATACCACCCAGCAATAGCAAGGATATTATTGAATTTCCTTGCACTTTTTGTTTTATACTAATTAATGTATGTAGACAAAGTGCAGTGAATACACTTTTCTTAATAATTTTTACATAATTTTAAAGTTGATCACATGTAAACATTTTTAAAATTTAATAGAGACAAAACATTGACACAGAAATATAGACAACCTGGGGCTAGGAATGTAGCTCAGTGAGAACATTTGACTAGCATATGTGAGACCCTGGATTCAATTCCCAGCACTGCAAAAACAACAACAACAACAACAACAACAACAAAAAGGAAAAGAAAATAAAAGGAAAAGAAAGAAAAGAAAAGAAAATACACACATACAAATGCATATATTTTCAACCTATCTTTCATGAAGAGACAAAAGTAATGCAATGGATCAGAGACAGTCTTTTACACAAATTGGGCTTGAACAACTGCACCAAAAAAAAAAAAAAAAAAAAAGGAAAAAAAAAAGTGAAGGTAGACACAGACATTGTGTTCTTAATAAAAGCTAATAAAACTGGTTCCTAGACTTAATTATAAAATGTAAAACTATAAAATTCCTAGAAGATGACACAGAATAAAATCATTAAGTATATTTTAAATACTTCACTTTGTTATGAATTTTTTTGAAAAGTTTATAAATACTCCTATTTCAAAAATGTATGTTTTAAAGTTTTACAATTACAATTGGCCCTCCATGTCCAACACAAGCAGGTCCTGCATGTGTTGACTTAATCAACTGGGAATCAGAAATATTCACAGAAAAATATTACATTTTTACTGAATATGTACACATGTATGTCCTTGATATTATTCCCAAAACAACCCAGCATAACAACTATTTACATAGCATTTACCTTGCACTAATTAGTGAAAGTAATCTAGAAATAATTTAAAGTATGTGGGAGGATGCATACGGGTTAAAGCAAATATTACACCATTCCTCTCTTCCTCCTCCTCCTCCTCTTCCTCTTCCTCCTCCTCCTCCTCCTCTTCCTCTTCCTCCTCCTCCTCCTCCTCCTCCGTCTTTCTTAGAGTGAAGAAGTAGGATTAATTGTAGTATGAAGAACAGAAGCAGAATTCTCAAAGGGACAAGAAGGGACTCTGACAGGGGTTGCCCTATTGGACTGTTGTCTATAAAAGACGAGCATCTGTAGATTTGGGAATCCACATGAGATCCTACAACCAATTCTTTTGTGCATACTGAGGGACAACTGTATTAAGAAATCTTGGATTAAAACATTTGTCAGAAAGTTTTGTGCTTATCTGTTTTCTTTAAGCTAGATCTTTAGAAATATATTAGTGATTTGACAAATATTACAAATATTAGCATTTTAAACTCTTAACATACATTGAATAACTACATTCCAGAAAGGTTGGCCTTTAGATTTTTTACTACAATTAAGTTGTACCACTTGCTATTCAAAAATTAGCATTGACTATTTGCTTTTTTTTCCTTGTATTCCCAATTTCAGGTTGCCTGTTAGTCCTTCTATACAAGATAATATATATATATTAATTTATATTAATATTGAGTTACTTTGGTCTTTATTCTGATTATTTTTATGCATGAACTGTGCTTTGACACTTATGCAGTCTTGTGATCTGTGCCTCCTGAAAGCCCCTATATTAAAGGCATGGTTGTTAGCCTGAGATGGTAGCAGAACCTTTAAGAGGTGGAGCTAAATTAGAGGAAGTTAGGTCATAGGGGAGTGTGTACTTGAAGTACATATCAGGATCACAACCCCTTCCTGTCTCTATTATTTCCAAGCCAGGATGTAGTGAAAAGGTTTCCTCTATTTCACATAGGATATACTGGCTGTCATGTGCCTTAATCAACATGGCCAAGTGACCGTGCACTGATACCTCTGAAACTAAGACAGAAAAATAAATTTTCACTTCTTTTAAATAGATTATTTCTTTTCTTTTTGTTTGTTTGTTTGTTGTTTTTGTCTCTGTTTTGTTGTTGTTGTTGTTGTTGTTGTTGTTTTTGGTCACAGTGGTAAGAAGTTGACTAACACATGCACTTTTGATTACTTGAACAAAAAACTTGAACAAAAAACTCCATTTGGATATAACCTGTTCTCCTTCCAGTTTTCTAAATTGTGAAAAGTGTGACCTTGGCCTTAACTTTTGTGCTCTTTTGATATCCCTACAAACTCCCATATTCCATAGTCTCATTTTGCCACCTGGATATTGATGTATATACAGCTGTGTGCATTTGAGACTCCACAAAGTAAGTAATTACCTTTGAATAGGGGGTACTGTGTAATCAAAAAGTTTGTACATCAGAGTGATGAGATATGAATGATTCCTAAATTTTTAGCTTGACTTGTGATCCAGCTTTGGCAGTTTAAGCAGCTAAAGAATCTCAGCACAAGCCTGACTGAGCAGCTGGGAAGCCTTAATTGGAGCTAATTGCTGATTGGAAGCTGGCGATTACTAATTACTCTCACCTGTACAAATTGGACCTATAAAAACACTTTAGAAAAGTTAAGTGGAAGGATTCAATTTTATAGCCCTTACAGTGTATCTTAGAGCAGACAAAGCAAGTGAGTGAAGCTATGGCATGAGAGAATAGAGAAGAGAGTAGTAAACCAGGGCACTCTCACTTACTGGCATATTAGCTGAATCTACAGTTGCTGTTGCCTGTAGGGTAAACCTTTGTTTTAGTGCACAAACTGGTTCCAGTGCTTATTGAAAAGAAAATTACTCTCCTAATTTGAGAAGGAACATCTCAAAAAAGATGAAAGCTTTTAAAATGTTTTGGAGAAAATACAGTTGTCAAGAATGAAAGCTTTTTAAATGTGCTGAAGAAATGACAGAATATTTATAAAAATTGGATTTAAGACGGATATATATTTTGTGCAATACCATTTACAACTTATTATGAAGTGGACAATATTTTTCTGTTGTACTTCTGAAAACCATTTTGTCTCATTATTCCTGTTTTAGCTGAAGAATTGTATTACGTTTGGAGAGTAAAAAAACCTTAAACACAAACATTTTATTTTTCTAGACAATGACCCCATGATATTAGATTTTCAAACTAGTATGGTCATAGTTTCTTCTTTTGGATGAATTTGAAATAGAACTTTCTCTTGTATTTAAATTTAAATTTTCTATTTTTTCTTAATTCTCAAGAAATGAAAGTGTAGGAATTCCAATTCTTCAGAGAGAAATACATTATAATTGTTGGTATAGAAGTAATGAGAAGTAGTAGTAAGAAATAGTAGAATGATATCTAACTGGAAAGAAGGAAACAATAAAACAGTCAAACAGTTAATTTAATGGAGACACTTTGAAAAGATGCACATTACTATGCTCTAGAAAGAAATGAGAATTTCTAGGCAGCAGCATATTTGAGGTGAGTTTATGAAATACCTAGAAGAAATTGATAAATTAGGTTTGTTGTTGAAACTGTCATTTTTAGAAAATAGTATAACAATGTTTTGCCTGAGAAAGAAGTTAATTTTATTTTGTCTTATTGGAAAATCTCTAGTTGGATGTGTGTATGTGTCCAATGACAAAGGTGGTGAATAGTGGTGTGGGGATGAGACATAAGGGGGAGGATCAGATAATACTGTCAACTTTTTATGAAAGAAGACTTCACAGAACAATAAACTTGTCAGGACATGTGCTTGGTCATTATAGAAGATAAAAACATTGGGAAGTAAAGAAAACAATTAGTGTGTTCCCACCAATGTCTTACTAAGAGATCATTCATCATAACACACTGTGTTATAACAATATTTAGATAATTAGTCACAACACACTTCTTAAAAATTAAGGCTGATTGTTAAATATATCTCCCAAGTGCTTAGCAGTTAGGGAAATGACTGGTCTACAGTTATGGAGGGGTCAATCTTAGAGGCTGCAGTTCTATTTGAAAGAGGGGAAGAGTTCTTTAAAAAAAAATTCAAAATTATCAGAATTGCAAGAAAATAAATTCATGTGAACAGGAATAAACGCTGAGGGTTGGGGCTGTAGCTCAGTGGTAGAGTGCTTGACTAGCACGTGTGAGGGGCTTGGTTTGATCCCCAGCACCCCTCAAAAAAAAAAGGAAAAAAAAAGAATGCTGGAACGCAAAACTAAAATCTTTGTAGTATGTACTGAAGATCATTTGACAAAATGAAAGAGATAGAGACTCTTTTTTTACGCCACTACTCATGAGTAACCGCAGTTGTGAAATTATAGTAATAATGGGTCATTTTAGCCATCAATTTTCATTCAACTAATAGCACTTCCCTCATATAATTGTAATCCAGGATTCATCATGTATTTCAATAGCCCCATAAAACTGAGAATATGAAGAAATCCAGTGTCCCTGCCTGCATCTTCAGTGTCACTTGAGTAGTGGCAGATACTACTCAGCCAGTCAGCTTCATTTCTGTGGCTCCCCTAAAATCTCAATGCATTTTATATCATTATGCTTTAAACTTTCCTTTTGCCCACTTCATTCTGATACCAATGTGCAATAGAATGCATGATTTCAATTTTTCCTAAAGAGGACTCTGATTGGGTGTACAATTCAAGGGTTTTGTGTGCTTTGGGTTTTTTGTTTGTATGTTTGTTTGTTTTTTAACTAATACTCGTTTTTTTATCACTTGGTTCCATTCTTCAACCTGTTGCTCACCCCCCCCCCCTTAGTAACTTGTCTTCCCAGCTGGGTGCACTTTGTCTCACAAATCTGCTTCCTCAAGTCTTCTGGTACACTGGTTACCATATCTAAGTTCCTTTCTTTCCTGGCTCGCTTGGTCCATCCCCTGAAAGCTGAGCAAATTCTCAAGAAAAACCAACAATAAACAAAAGGGCCATTACTATGTTTCCTAAAACATAGGTCCTTATTTAAGATACTTCCACTCCCAGCTGAAGGGCTTTTTTTTTGCTTCTTTGTGTTGTTAACTCTTAGCGATAAGATAGTCTTTGGGATGCCCAGTAGATTTTTAATTAATCCAAATGTTATATAAGCAAATGGTAAACATATTATTTTATAGATATAATTATGGTTCATTTTCTTAATTATTTGCCTATCCAATTCAGCATGAAAGATTTGAATTAACGAATTAAATGTAAGTTAGGGTGGGGTTCATTTTTAGTCAGAATTATCTAGTACTTTTAGAGAAAGCAATTTATCACAGAACATTTGATTCAATATTGGTAAACAATTGAACTTTTATCATATTTATTTAGTAGTAACAAAAGTGGATTCAGACTGAAAGGGGGAAAAAAGTGATGCTAGTTTCTGACAAGATTCTCTGAAAGAAAAGGAAGTCACTGGAGTCTGAACATGTGGGTGAAGATACAGCAAATTGTGCAGTCACACACACAAGAAAATTATTCAGTCTTTCTTCTTAAGAATTTGCTTTCAAAACTAACTTCAATAGGACAAAAGGGGTTATTTTTTTTAACTGAATGTGATTCTGGTAAAAGTCCCTAGATATCAATGGAAGTTTGGGACATTGAAATTCCATTAAAATCAACTAAATAGAAAAAGAAAATTGTAGATGATTGATTTCAATTTTCTTATTAGATATTTAAACTATTAAACTGTTGTGATTTAATTCAATCTACCTCACTGAGTACCATGTACATGTGAAACAGAGAGGTAATTTATATATGACCATAGGCACACAAAATGCAAAACAAGTCTTGGACTTGTTGAAGAATAAAAAAGGATAAAATTATTCAGGTTTTAAATATTCATATTAATAAAATTAAGGTTTTTTTATTTACCAATATGAAAGTAGATCTTATTTGTCACATCCTGCATGACAGTTTATTTAGGGCTACATGGACCAGGTGATGAGGGGATTAAGAAAAGACAAACAGACAAAAAGCCAGGGCACAGTCAGCTTCTGGTGGAGGAAGAAGGATCATGAGCAAGCTCAGTATGTTTATTATATAGGCTTAAACATCAGAAGGATTTATTGTGAGAAAGCTTCAAGATAAACAAAACCGAAGTTGAGGATAAAACAACCCAGTTAGAACTTATCAGCTTGCACCCATAACTCACTACTTGGGAGCAGCAGGCCTTTGAACCCAAGGTTATGAATTGATAATAATATCCTTGGCTAGCAGGAAATTTCCCTTTGAACAGGTTGTCACCATACAACTAAGCAAACCTTCACTTGGAGAGTTATCCAGTGGAGTGTCACCTCTGTCTCTGGGCATTTCAAAGACCATCTTGCATTCCTTGCTCCTGACCCTTATTTAAATGATAATAGTTTGAAAATTCATTAATTTACAATGCTAAAATCATATTTGAAACGCAAACTAGTTTTAAATTAAGAGCCATCAATACTCAGAGTACAATATGTAAACATGGGTTGGTAGTTTGGGTAAAATTGGAAAAGGATAAGTTAGATTTTTGAATCATTAGATTTTAGAAAGAGCTAAACAATTCAGATTTTTTGTTTGTTTGTTTTGTTTTTTGGTACTGGGGATTGAACCCAGGGGTACTTCACCACTGAGCCACATCCCCAGCCCTATTTTGTATTTTATTTAGAGACAGGGTCTCACTGAGTTGCTTAGGGCCTCCCTAAGTTGCTGAGGCTGGCTTTGAACTCGCAATACTCCTGCCTCAGCCTCCCAAGTGCTGGGATTACAGGCATGCGCCATAGCTCCTGGCTAACAATTCAGATTTTGTAAAGAGCCAACAGTCATCAAAGCTGATAACAAACTCTTAAGAACAAAACCAATAAGCTCTTATTTTGAAAAAAGATCTAGAATGTTTAGTGTTTGATATTAATGGGAGAAGGAACGGACTGGAGTCCTGATTTTGCTGCAACAAAGCTATCCTTGCCCGAAAAAAGAAAAAAAGTGTGTGTGTGTGTGTGTGTGTGTGTGTGTGTGTGTGTGTATGGAACCTAATAACTGCTTTCTGTTAGAAAAAATAAAAGACTGAATTGCAAATATAATTTGCAATTCTATGCCATGCAGGATTTGTTGAGCCAGAAAAATACCTCTCAAAATTGCATGTAAGTTAGTTATATCTGCATATATGGAATTTGATGAGAAAGTCCTGTACACTACAACTGAAACCTAATATGTCCTTACCAGTGTAAACAGATACTAATTCGCAATGTTCCACAAATAGCTAGTACAGACAAAATTCCAAATAAGACTTAAAATAACAATGGATCCTGAATCAATCCCAAAATGCAGTAAGAGTAAAAGCAAGGGTAAAACAAATATGATAAGAAAATGCAAAGGAAAAACTCAAAACTTAAGACCACATTCCACAAAAAACAAAATAGCTGTCTGTGAAAATTTAAAAGACAATGGAATCTTACCTTTGAAATAAATTGCTCAAATGAAAACATAAAAGTACTCTGAGACAATATCCTAGGTTAGGACAAGATAAAATGCAAATCGGCAAAGATCAGAAAAAGTAGGAAAATAAAATCACACTGTCTCTTTTGCACTGGAAGTGCTAATAAAATAGATGCTATTCTAAATGTTTGTAGAGGACAATCATGAAAATTGGGTACAATTATACGAAGAAGAACAAATTAACCCTTATTAATTTTCTCCACTAATGCAGTTCACTGCAATATTTCTATACAAGTATACAGCATTCACAGTTTATATACATGCACCCATCTTCCGCTTAGAGCCTCACCCACAGTACTCTTCCCTGAGAGTCCCTAGTAATCACTGTGACTCTTCTGTTTGAAGGTTGACTTCCTTATTTTATTTTATTTACTTATTTTTTTAGCTTTTTCATATAAGAAACCAAATGTAATACTTAACTTTTCTGCACCTGGTTTATGTCATTTAACATGATGTCCCAGACTTCCATCCATTTTACTTCAAAAATGAGATTTTTTTTCTTTATGGCTTAATAATACTCTAATATGGACACATACCATATTTTCTATATAAATTCATCCATTGTTGGACAGAAGTCAGCATACAAAAGGAATACTTGTATGTCCATGTTTATTGTGGCAGTATTCACAATATATTTTATTTAATGGTCATAAATATCTCAGGCGATCCAACATACAAAAACTGTTCTAGAAAATAAAACGATAATAATCAAATACGTGATTAAAATCATTGCATACAATCAATACATAGATGTATTTTAAGAATAAAATATATATGACTGATAATTAGTATAATATCAATTTTGAATGTTGACTGTGCAAATGAAAATATTAGAGCTATGTTGAATTAATTTAAGATACTAATAAATTAATAAATTAATTTTACATGTCTCATAAATTTGTTTACTGTGACTCCTAGAAAACACAAAGAATCATGGTGCATCTTACATTTCCACTGGACTCTGCTCTGCAGAATTTGTTGTTTCTCTAAACTTACTAAACTTCTCACTCCGAACTCAGTCATTCATGAAGGCAGTCAGATAGTTGTCTCTCCTCTCTTTAAAGATGATCTCTAATTCTTAAATAAAAATCTTCCTCAACTTCTTAATAAATAACTTCAGTGCTGTTTCTTCAATTTATCAGGTAAATTCCCAGGATGATTGCTTTTATACTCACTTCCATTCTCTACCATTCCCTTTTCACAATAGTAGGGCTTCTGACTCCTCGATCCATAAAATTCTTTGCCACGTTAATTATTAATTTTATGACTGCTAAAAACTCTGGATATTTTCAAGAAGTCTTTACGTTATTATAATCTTCTAAAGTATTAACCTTAACCTTCCTATAATTTTCCTCCTTTTTCTATAATATGCCATTTGTACCTTACTTTTTATTTTATTTTATTTCTTTTATTGCAATTCTGATCCCTGTTTCCGTTTGAATAATAATTTGTTTGCATGTATTTGTTGTTATTCCAAACATTTTATTTGAGTGTGGGAAAAATCCAATTAAAGGATGCCCTATTGGATCATAAAATAATAACTAACAACCACTTTGTGATTATGTAAGCTAACCATAGTTCCAAGTGTTTTATAGACACCAGCATTCAATCTACATAATAAACTACAAGAAGAAAGAAAAAGGAGTATAAATTCAATATCAGTGCTATGCATTTCTAACTAAATCATTATTCTAAAATAAATGAATCTTGGAAAAACTAAAAGTTGAACTGAAATCTAAAAGATAAAAAATTTAACATGAAGAGGAAAAGAATAAGAAAATAAGAAGAATGAAAGATATATAGAATGTGAAAACAGGTTAAATTAGAGGAAAAAATAACAATCTGAAATGTGGAATATATATGTATTTATTAAGGGCTTATAAGAGGTTTATAAATAGACAGGTGAATAACTCAAATATATAAATGCATACTTATACATATATTTATATTTGTAAAATTTTAAATCTAGACCAAATTATACTATTAGACTATGTATTTCTTTCCTTTCTTTCTTTCTTCCTGTTTTTTTTTTTTTTTTTTTTTTTTTTTTGGTACTAGAGATTGAACCCAGGGAACTTTACCACTGAGTCACATCCCCAGACCTTTTTATCTTTTATTTTGAGGTAAGATTTCTCTAAGTTTCTGAGACTGACCTTGACTTTGAGATCCTCCTACCTCAGCCTCCCAAGTCACTGGGATTATAGGCCTGTGCCACTGTACATTTTTTTCTCATTAAAAATTATGGAGTTATAATCACAGTTGCTAAAACATTATTATCATAATCTATAGTTAATATAACATGTTTAAACAACCTGGTTTTTAAAACACCCTTCAACATAATATGTGGATAATATCACTATCCTACAATTTTTATTCTCCTTGCTCCTGTTTTTGCATATTCTATTGAAAATATCTTTACACACACTGGTAACTAGATATAGATGCTTAACAAGAAAATGGTAAACGTGTGGTATAAATTTTCCTAAGTTTATGAGATTCTCAAGTTATTTCAATATACCCATTGATATTTATCCTCAACAATACTACTTATAAACAATCTTTAATTTTAGTCATTTTAACCAGTATGTGATGTTATACACTTATGCTTTTAGTTTGAATTTTCTAATAATTTATGATATTGAGTATCTTTCCATATGCTTATGCACTATATATTGCCGGGGTCCAGCCCTAGCACAAAGGGTCATGGTGGTCTCTGGTGAGTGGGATGGCGCCGGCGAGGTGGAGAACAAAGCAACACAGACTCAATGATCTGAGGCTAAGTTCTGTTCTAACTTTATTTTTTCCACACACCATTTTTATATGTTAGCTTCTAGCTTGAGTACAATATCTTGAGGCCACACGAAAGGAAACAAACGCAAACTACAAGACAATAGGCAAAACGTATTAGCAGATTAAATATTATCAACTCTTCATAATGTTTTTAAGTATTCTTCTACATAATCTTTAACTAGTTCTACTTTCTATATTACTGGGAACATCGTGCACAGAAGCCATTTCTATGAACAACATATAAGCTTACACTATGTGGTTAATAATTAGTTTAATAGGAACAATAGCTCTTGCTAGATTATACCTCCTGCTTTTGCCCAGTAAGCATTAGCCTGTCTTGCCCAAGAAAGCTGTTCAGAGCAACTAAGCAAACACCAGGGTGTCACATATTTTAAATATTCTAAAAAGGGGAGATGAGCTTTCCATGTACATTTTTCATTATAATATACTTGATGCCAACCAAGGTATACTCTGCCAGTGGGAGACAAAGGGGAGTCTAAATCTAAGGGACCAGAAACTGGTTTCCTAAAAGGATACCATAGTTTTCCATTAACCAAATAAGAATTACCAAATGATGTCTGAATTGTTGGAACTATTTTTCTAGCCTTAACAACTTTGTGACTTGTTTGTCTGGAGTTAAGGTGGGAACAACGTGTCTTTCCGCCCTAGGTCATCTGGAAGTAGTCACCATCTACAGTGCCATTTAGCATAAGTTGCTAGAAATGAGCATAGCATTCTTTCCTAGTTATACTTTTATCACACCAGAACAAGGGCCTTTCTTGGTTATATCCAGTATGATTAGCTGTTTGATTCTTGTGTTCTAAATCCCCTAAGGCCCTAGAATTCCCAAAAATACAATATAATATTATTCCCAAGCATAGGCAAATTAAACAAGACAACAGGAAACAGTAGCCCCAATTCCCAAGAAGATGAGACCTTGCAAACATCTTTATAACTCAGTGGAATCCTTGTCAAGTACTGAGGGGAATTGAAGAGGGCGCAGCAATATATTATGTGTTGTGTATATTATATGCATACTTATATGCATGTATAACATAAATATATGTGTATACATATATAAAGCAATATAACACATGTATATAAGAATGCATATATATAAGTATGCATAAATACATGTATTACATTCCTTTATACACACACATACACATATATATATTTAGAGAGAAAGCTGAATACATTCAGACTAGTTTGAACAGAAAATAAAATTAATATTTTTTAAATGCCCAAGAAAAAATGACATAGAAAAATGAACCACAATCTATTCTTTTACCATACACACACACACAAACACACAGCTAAAATGGAACACACAAACTTTGGTGAAAGTGCTGTTCTAATCTTTGTAATTTATGTCAAATCAGGTTGGCTATCTTATAATTCAGTTAAAATAATTACTTATGTATTTTTAGCTGTAAGTCCTTTTTCAGGTACAGGCCTTGCAAATATTTTCTTCCAGTCCATTTCTGGTCTTTCCATTTTTGTCACACTGACCTTAGAGTTCAAGAGTAGAGATTTATTTACTCTTGATGGTGATGTCAAGTACAGATACTTCTCTTGTTTGTGCTTTTGTGTCCTATCTAAAGCATTTGGCCCACCTCCAGGCAAAGATTTGAAATATTTTCTTTAAGAAATTTGGGGATTTTAGCTTTTATACTTAGATCTCTGATCCATGTTAGCTATTTTTTTGTGAATGATAAAAGGAAAGAATAGTGGCTCATTTTTCTGTATCAATTTCTCTAGTACCATTTGTGCACATTTGGGGGTTTTAAAAGAAAATGATTTTCTCTTCTGTTCAAACAAGTCTGAATGGGTTCGACTCTCTTTAAGTAAGAAGATAGCCCAATACAAATGGTTTATTGAAAAGAGTAAAGAGTTGAGACAGGAGAGAAAGACAAAGTGGTTAGGTCAGCAACCTTCACTAGGAGGCTTTAACTGCATCCTGAAAACAGGGAGTCAATGCAGAGTTTTAAGACAACAGGCGACATGGTCATATTTACACTTTAAAACACACTCTGACTTTACTGAGCAGGGACAGTATATATGGCTTGCTGCTCTCTCATTTATAGTTCTATTTATTTGCCACAAAATCTGAACAAAGAAATATAAAAGAGAAGTTGAAGAACTCAGGGTTATAAATGTATCTTCACCGTGAGAATTAATCATTGTCATGTTACTATGTTGAATACTAGGTAACTTAATCAGTATGCTCATATTTTATATTTTCAGAGAGATAAAGATGAAAAGAATGAATGAAAATTGCTTTACCAGAGAAGATGAAAATTAGCCTTTCATTTATTTGTTATTGGTAAATTTTACTTTAACAAAGGATGAACTGTCACAAGTATGAGTAAATGCATTTGAGCAAAATAAATATAGCAAGACTTTGGTATGTGTACATGCATACTATTTGCAATCAGGGACAGAAGGGAAGCAAACAAAATCATTCCACATTTCCTAATGAAAAATTATAAACATATCCCCAGAAGCAGTCAATATTTTGACGGAGGAGAAAGAGAAGGGAGAGAGAAAAGAGGAGAAAGACTTGACCTTTTTGTAGGAGGTTGATTATGTGAGTTTGCCTTAACTCTAAAGGGAAAATCAAGTTTGTTTGTTTTTAAATGGAACATACTCCAATATCCCCAGTTTACATTCTGAGAATCATTAACACTCTTACAAAAGAGGACAAATTATTTAATTTTAGGCAGATGGATAAGTAGGTGAAATATGGGTGCTGTTCAAATGTAAGATCACTAATTGCTGTAGAACATTTTGAAGATGTTTTACCCAGTATAAGTTGATTATCATGAATTAGGATATGTGCTCATCAGGAAGGGATAAGAGCTAAAATATTATTTGAATCATCAGACGATTGTAGAAAAAGCTTTGAAGATTTATTACATTAATCATTTTCTCACATGCTAATCACACTGTTTGAGTCTATACTTTCCTTACTTATGTTTTTGAATTATATCAAGTGAACCTCAGCAGATTTGACATTAATGTCAGATCTACATCTTGATTTTTCAATACTGTCATTAAGACACAAAGAGAATATAGTTTCAAAAATTCTTGCTTGGAAAAGATTAAAATGTTCTTTTAATTAAAGAATATATCTAAAAAGAAATAGGCATATGTACCTTATAATATGACAGAGTTTTTTTTTAAGCTTTGTTCAGAAAGACATACTAATAAAATACCACCTTAGTAATTACATGGTTATCTTAGTTCTTGCCCATTTTCATTCTCTTTTTTCCTCCATTTTTATGCTTTTTCATTCTAATTTATTTAGGGTACCCTTTTTTGCTTCTCAGATGATTCTAGATATTCCTTATGCATGTCATCATTCATTAGTTCCTTTAGTTTTAAAGGGTTAGTAGTGTTATTTTGATCTTCATAACAATATTTATTGAACAAATCCTGTATTTTCTGCAATAGCTTCATTAATTTCAGTTACTTCTCCTGATAGAAAATAGTTCACTAGCAGCTCTCACACTATTCAATGCACAAAACTCATTTCGCTCGTACAATTCTGTCCCAATTTGTGGCAGACTAGAGTAAGCAGCTCTCAAACCTTCTAATGCAAAATTGCTGACTTTCACTGTTTCAATACCATTTTCTGTTATTCAGTCAACAGAATTTATGGTGCCAAGGTTGGCTTAATCTGGGCAGCAAGGACTGGAGAGAGCTGAGGGCAGCTTTTGCTCATTTTCTGAGTACAGTATTACCAGACTTTGGTGAGAAGGGGAACTTGATAAGACTTTGAGATTTATAAAGATATTAAAAGTACTGAGAAATCAAGTTCAGGGAATTCACTCCTACTAATTCAACCAGAAGCTTAGCAGCAGGTGATTCCCAGGAGCTCACTGGGAAGTTGCTACAATTCTAAAGTCTCAGGGAGAAATTCGAACTGTTTCATTTAGCAATAACAACATAGATGGGTTTCATTTAGCAATAGCAATATAGATGGGTTTCCACAACTCTCCAAGAAGCAGATGTGTCTAGTGACAATTATGTCTGAAAATTAATGTCTTATCCACCCTTTTCTACCTTCCAAATTTTTCATTAGTGCCCTTCATTGGCAGTTACCACTTTCTTATTGATGATCAAGAAATCTTAGAAAGGTGTGGGTTAAAAAAAAAGATACTGATTGAAAATGGACCATGTGAATGTTAACTTCTACTTCTGCTTCTAAATAGTGGAAAACTGAGCTAAACCAAGCATGTTTCAATACTTAGAAAAATAATTTAATATTGTAGATAATAAAGCTATCATCCATAGTAGAATAATTAGATGATTAAATAATAAATAAAAGAACAAATTATTAAGCTTTATTTTACACATTTTAATATATGAATGCAGTGATTTACCCATTAGGTTAAAATTCCTCATATTAGGATGATATTCAAATAATCACAAAAAGCATTTTAGCCTACTTTCCTTCCACTTATCTCCAATTATTTTCTAAACTCCACTAAACTGCCAGGCCCAGGTTTCTCTGCTCATGTGCATTTATTTGCTCCTCTTACTTAGTTCTCTACTTCAATTAGACATGTTGCCTAATCTCCCAATTTCAAAGCACTGCGATTCATTGTTCTTAGCAGACTCCTGAATGGTGAAAATCCTATTTCCTTGCTGATTTGGGTGGGGCTGAACACTCTTATGGGAATTTTGTAGGGCCAATTTAAATTCTGTTCTTTCCAAATCTGTCTTTATATCTCTTTATCCTTGGTGTGCAACTCCCAATCAGTATTTACTAAATACTTACATCTCAAGTGCTTTTAATGGGACTAAGGAACCCTGGCATTTGTACTTAAGGGGGATAACAGTCATTCAAGTGGTTAAATGTCAAATGATTTTGGTGAATGCCATAGAGGAGATGATTGCACGTGATTCCAAGAAAGAATGGGAAGAAGTTCACCATTTTATGATTTTTGCCGTAAGTGTGAATTCCTAAAGGGAATTTGCTCATACGTGGATTTTAGTTCTTGGTTTCTTCTGGACTGTATGTGGTAAAAGACAGTAATCCCAGGAAATTTTAGCCTGACACTACACAAGTTCCCAAGGTCTAGATCTCAAGCGAGTTGGGTTTGGCAGAAGAGCAACAGGCCCATTTGCTCTCATGTTCCAATTATTCTTCTATATAAGAGACAGTTCCATTTAAAGACTACATAATTGAACAAGCAACCACTTTTTTGTTTTGCTTATGCAAACTGATTTCAGAGTCTCCCAAGAGGCCTATTTAGCTTTCCAAATACTTGATACACCACTTTAGAAGTATAGTTGATTATCAGTAAATTGTTGCATGACTGCTTTTAGAGGAACTCAAGTTTTCCTTACAGAGATTTTTAATTTTGCTGAATAGAATACACACAATTTATTTGCCTAAGAAAACTGAAATCTACTGAGAATTTTTGCTTGAAACGGGAAAGGGAAAAGAGCTGAACAATGTGAGTAGAAGACCAAGACAAATAATTTTTATGAATATGGTAGAATATAAATCGCAAAAATGTATAATGTACATTTTAGTAATTGCAAATGAAATTGTGAAAAGTTGTGAAACTTTCCTTCTTTTTATTCTTTTTTCCTTTTTTCTTCAGTAGTTATTGATGTATGGCTGTGACAAATGCTAAAGGCAGTTACAAAGTAAATAAACTTCTAACAGAGAATGCCCTTTTAGATCCAGTCATTCCTAATTTAAGCTATGTGACAGGTTAATTGAGTACCCCTAACTTGGCAGAGTACATATGTAAAAATTTTACTTTCCTCTAGTAATTATCACTAAATATCTGCTTAATTTTCTTTTTAGTCCATTAGTGCTATTTGAAGATTCTTAATAAAGTGGACAAGGCAATGTAAGTTGACATGGCAATAGTAACATAGAGTATAATATATTTAGTTCAGTGTATTACAGTTTAAAATTTGGGTTTCATGTACAGTCAAATTTTAATCCTGTTTTAGTCAGATTAAAAGACCTGACCAGAACAATTGTAGAGGAGGAAATGTTTATCTGGGTCTCATGGTTTCAGAGGTCTCAGTCCATTGACAGCCAGCTCCATTCCTCTGGGCTCAAGACAAGGCAGAACATTATGGCTGAAGAGTGTGGCAGAGGAAAGCAGCTCACATGAAAATCAGGAAGTAGAGATAGAGACTCTACTCGCCAGACACGAAATATGTACCCTAAAGATATGCTGTCCAATGACCCACCTCCTCCAGCCACACTCTACCAGCCTTCAGTTACCACTCAGTTAATCCCATCAAGGGATTAGTTCACTGTCGAGGTTAAGATTCTCATAATCCAGTCATTTCTCCTCTGAACTTTCTTGCATTGTCTCACACGTGAGTTTTGGGGGGACACCTAGTATCCAAACCATAATAAATCCTATCTCTATTCCTGGTACCTAAAGGCTTATAAATTGACAGGCCTGTTTTTACTTCTCTTCCCTCACTCTGTTTCCTCTATCCTAGAGTTAGGAGCTGGAATGATAAAATTGAAAGATGTATTTATTTCCTACATCTGCCTTAACAAGTTACCACAGGTTGAGTGGTTTAAAGCAATAGAAACTTATTCTTGAAAATTATTCTGTATGCTAAACATCTGAGATAAAGGTGTTGGCAGGGATGTTTTTTTTTTTTCTGAGGGTTTTAGGGAAGATTCTTTCTCATGCCTCATTTCTAGTTTTGAGTGACAGCAATTCATTTTGTTCCTTGACCAGTAGATCCATCACTCTAGTCTCTGCCTCTGTCTTCATGTAGTATTCTCCTTGTGTATCTCTGTCTCCTGAGAAGGAAACCAGTCTATTGTATTAGGGGTCATTCTACTCTAGTGAGATCTCATCTTAAATAATTACACCCACTGTGACCCTCCTTCTGAGCAAGCTCACATACATTTAGAGGAACTGGGCGTTAAGACTTCAACACAGGTTTTACCAAGGACACAACTCAACCCATACAGAAGAAGTAAATACACAGAGTCCTCTTCTTAGATATTGACCCTTTAGCACTCTGTGGGCTCTTTAGTGTGTACTGTGTGTGATTAATGTGGCAGGTTGCAGGGTCCTCCCTGTTACATCATTTCCTGTAGTGGGAAAGATTTCATTGAGCCTTCCCCCACTCAGCACCTGTTTCTGTGGACCACCCACAATTTTTTCATGTTAGTTGTCTGCTCCTGGCCCTAGGGTGATTAGAGCAGGTATATAATGCCTGGAGTTGAGGGTCCTTTAAGGGAATTTGTTGAGGGCATGAGCCTAAGCAGCTGCTCAAAAAAAAAAAAGAAAAACAAAAAAAAAGGAAAAGACTAAGTCAAAAGAGTGGAACTAAAAACAAAATTATATCACAGGGAATAACCCCACAGTTAACCAGTATGGAAAAAGGAAAGGAATAATCTGGGACCAAAATCACACCATTGCTACTGAAGCAGTCTTCTTGAATTCCTAATTCTTTAGCTTGTTGGGGTGTTGGAGCAAATCATATCCTGCTGTCCTTCCATCTTGAGGCTGTGTGCCTGGGACCTCTGAGCTGTCATTCCCTTGTACCTTGCTGATACTCGGCTTCTTTTCAGCTTTGGCACTTTAGTAAAGAAGCTTTTCATCTTTTTTTATGACAAGAATGAAAATATCCCTTTTAAAATCCTTTTTTCCAATGACATTTAATAGGCTCTATTTCTTCAGTAAGATGCTCTCTCATTAATAAGACCAATAGTCCCCGCCAGAACAAAAAGCACTAGTGTCCTAGACACAAAGATAAATTTACTTCTCTCCAATTTATCTCTTTCAAAAATAAGTATTCTTCAAACCCTTTTATGCTTGCAGTAGATTCAAAAGGATTTCTGGTCAATCTATCACTAAATAAATGGTATATTCACTTATCTTCACATGATCAAAACTTAAGCTTCCTCTTAGAAGGAAGTCTATTTTTAAAATAATTTTAAAATTAGGGGAAGACCTGGTGCAGTGGTGCATGCCTATAATCCCAGCAATTTAGAAAGCTAAGGCTAGAGGAGCCCAAGTTCAAAGCCAGCCTCAGCAATTTAGTGAGACCCTATCTCAAAAATTTTAAAAATAAAAAAGCTCAAAAGGGCTAGGGATGTGGCTCAGTGGTTAAGCACCCTGAGCTCAATCTCAAGTACCAAAAATACAATGAAAATAAAAATAAAATTAGGGGTGAAGCCCTTTGAGGAGTATGAAGCATTTTCCAGATGAAACAATGGAACACTTGGGGAGGGGTCCCTTTGGAACCTATTACCCGCCTGCTCTCTGGTATCATTTTGTGGCTTGTGGAGACATGAGGAATGAAGCAATGGTGATATTCCTTCTCTAACACTCTAAAGCAACAGTAGCTAATGAATATTGTTTTCCATAAACACGAGACATTTGATTGCTTGAAATAAAATAAACATTGTGTGGAGGACAAAATTTTAAAATTCTCAGATTTATTAATTTATTGCTTCTTAAATTTATGAAATTCAACAAAATAAATCCCTCTCCCGTACATTTCCAATGTGAATTAACATGTGAAAGGATATGAGGAATTTTACAACACATTAATCATATAACATTGATTAATTTAGACTTTATAAAAAAAATTTTGGCCACAGAAGTTGCTCCCAACATACAACATTTCAGAAGTTCTGGGACATAATTTTTTAAGGCTTAGCATCTTTAGAACTGTGAGGCATAGAAAGTTGTTAAAATTTTGTTCTCACTGTTGTTCCAGTGGCAATGCTGACATTTATATCACCACTTGCATATGCTTAAACTTTTTTGTGGCTTTTCATGTTGTTGTCACTTTAGTTTGGTGTTATGAATTGTTGTTATCACATGTGTTGAATGTAATAGCCACTTAAAATGTTTCAAATTTGCTTTCTGAACTATACCAGGGAAATCATCTACTTAGATCAAGAAGTTCTTAAGAACTTACAGAATGAATGTCTTCATTTGGAAGAAGATTCAGGAAAAATGAGAATTCTCTTTTAAGAAATAATCACTGGCATAACAACTGTATGATATCTCAGAAGTTTTGATACATGGATATGATTTTTGCTAAAATTCAATTCCCTCTTTCTCCTTCTTTCTCTCTCATACTCACCTTCCTTAAACACATGTGGAAGCAAGATTGAAAGGATGAAGTAAATATATATATATGTGAAATAAAAACTTCCTACATCAGCCATACTTAATGGAAAGCTGACTTTAGTAGTTTATAAAATACCAAAGCAACTCTTAAAGTCACGTACTATAAGCAAGAAAATATACATAATAATTTTCCACTTTGCAAATTACATAACAAGCATTATTATTATCTTTTTTTCAAACAAATTTTAATTGTGCCTGTGTTGCATGTTCAAGACCCAAGACATATGATTCAGAGTGAGGGCTAAGGAGTGGGCACAGTTTGATGGTCAGAGGAGATATCACTGAAAAAACCCCCGAAATTTGAGTAAAAACTTGAAGAAAATGAAGGAGTTTCCATTTAAAATATTCCAGGCAACAGAGCAGCCAGTACAAAGTCCTTTGGGTAGAAAAGTATTTGACATGTTTCAGGGAAAGCAAGGAGCCCAGTGCTGCTGGAGTGAGTCAGGGAGAGATTAGTAGGAAATGACATCAGGGAGGTAAAAAGGGACAGACCAGGCAAGAGTGAACAACTGTCCCCATTTGACTGTTATTGCTCTTATTTTAACACTGAAATCCTTTTCTATCAGTAAACTCCTCAATCCAAGGAAAACCAAGACATTTTGTTACCCAGTGAGGATTTTTTAAGCTCTTTTTAATAGTTTTAAGTATAGGAGTCGATCTGTCAAGAGGGCTGATAGAGGCAAAAGACATGCCTCCTTCACAAAGAATGATCCAAAATAGAGAATAAGCAGCTGCAAGGTGATAGCAGTATCAGGGAGAGAAAGCTAATGTTGTGTGGAAGAAGCTGATAAATTGTGGAACACTGAGACCCCAGATGATCTGGTAAAGAAGGGAACAAATTTTCCTGCATCACCTGCTCCATCTCCCTAATCTGAACCAGTTTGCATCCAGGCAAAGCCTGTCATGATAGGAGAAGGTAAATATGAGACCCCCTAAAAGCTTATATTGGCATGATGGGCATCTGAAATTTTTGTGGTTGGGGAATCCTGCAGACCTTTCAGGTCCTGAGCTCAGTTGGGCAGCTGTCAGAGAGGACACACCATAGCAGTGCTCCAGAGGGAGAAGTTAGTTTTGCACAATATATTTTCTTACCCAGGTTGCTGCTGCACAGCATCATTTTGAGGCCAACATTGCCCTGCCCCCACTTCCATACACAAAGCACCCTTTCAGGCCACTGGAATGCATCTTTAGTGGCCCTACCATTATGCAGTCACCTGAGACTGATATGAGTGCATTTCCCCATACAAACATGCAATCCACATGACTGTGCAAACTGCACCTCACCAGCTCAGGAGTAGCCCTCTCCTGAGCATCCCATAGAGACTGATTAGCATGCTGCTGCTATTGACTTGTGCACATGCACTGTGCCATCCCTGCACAGGCATGCTAGAGGCACCCCACCAATGAGCAGCCACAAAGATTGACAGGCACACTCATGCCATCATGCATGTGCACTTCACCACACCTTCCTATTCCACTGGAGTGTCCCCACCCTACTGTAGTCCCTGCAGGAGCATGGGCTCTCTGATTTCTGTGTTCATCAGCTTTTTGCTACTATAACAAATACCTGAGAAAATCAACTTAAGGTAGACTTTTACTCACAGTCTTGGAGATTCCAGTCTATGAGCAGTTGTCTTCATTTACTTTAGGCAGCACATTAAGCCTGTGCTGTGGAAAGGCAGCACATTAAGGCAGGGGCATGTGATATAGCAAAGCACTCACCACATGGCAAACAAGGAAGCAAAGAGAAATGAAGAGCTCGAGTCCCCATATTCCCATTGAGGTCATGACCCCATTGACTTTTAAACTTCCCACTAGTCCCCATCTCTTAAAGGTACCACTATTTTCCAAAGGAACTATGATGGGGACCAACCATTTACCATATAGACCTTAGGGGGATACTTAATCCAAACTACAGTAACCTTCCATTTTCATGGATTGGAAGAATTAATATTGTTAAAATGTCTATATTACTCAAAGAGATTTACAGATTCAAATAAAAACCCATCAGAATAACGATTGCATTCTTCATAGGACTAGAAAAAAAACATTCTAAAATTCAGAGGGAAGTAGAAAAGAAACCCCCCAACTATCCATAGAAATCTTAAGCAAAAAGGATAAAAGTGGACACAAAGCAATACCTGATCTCAAGACACACTACAGGGCAAGAGTAACCAAGATAGCATGGTACTAGCAAAAAAACTGACATGTAGACTGAGGGAACAGAGTATAAATCCTGGAAATAAATTCACATATCCACAATCATGTGATTCCTGACAATGACCCCAAAAACATACATTGGAGAAATCACAGCCTCTTCTATAAATAGTTCTAGGAAAACTGAATATCCATATGCCGAAGAATGAAACTTGACCCCATTTTCCCCCATATACAACAATCAACTCAAAATAGTTGTGAGACCTAAATGTAAGACCCCAAACTCTGAAATTATTAGAAGAATACATGAGGCATCACTTCAAGATGTTGGTATGAACAGTAATTTTTGTTTAAGATCTTAAAAGCACAAACAATAAAAGCAAAATTAGACAAATGGAATTATATCAAATCAAAAATCTTCTGCACAGCAAAGGAAACAATCAGTAGAGTGAAGACTAAGTTACAGAACAGGAGAAAGTATTTGCAGACTATACATCCCACAAATAATTAATTTTGAGAGTATGTAAGAAACTCAAAATACTCAACAGCAAATGAACAAATAATATTCTTAAAATAAGGACCAATGAACTGAATAGACATTTCTCAAGATAAGAAATAAAAGGACTCATAAATAAATTAAAAAACTAGCCATCAGGAAATTCAAGTCAAGACCATAATGAAATATCTCACCACAGTCAGAATGGCAATTATCAAAGAAGCCAATAATAAGAAATTGTGGTGAGAATACAGAGAAAAGAGAACTCTTATACATTACTGGTGAGAACATTTCTTTTCCTCAAAAGAAAATACTGTATATCTACCAAAAGATCCCAATTCTGGGTATATGATCAAGGGAAATAAAATCAGAATATCAGTGAAATGCCTGTAGTTCTACATTGACTGAAACAGTATTCACAATAGCCAACATATGGAATAAAACTTGATATTCATCCATGGATGAATAGATAATGAAAATGTGATATGCATATTCAATAAAATATCATTCAACCATGAAAAAGAATGAAGTACTGTCATTTGCTGCAAAATGGGTAGAATTGGAGAATGTCATATTAATTGACATAAGACAGTTACAGAAAGACAAATACTGCATGTTCTCTCTCATATGTGGAAACTAATATGTTGATCTCAGAGTTGGAAGGAATAGAATAGTGGTCACTAAAGGCTAGGAAGACTACAGGGGAAAAGGGATTGAAGATTGGACAGCAGTTATCAAACTATAGAGAGATGGAATGAACTCTAGTTTTCAACCATGCAGTAGGAGGACTATGTTCAAAATGGCCCTTTATACATTTTTTGAAGAACTGGAAGAGAGGTTTAATAATTCCAAACATCAAAAAATGATAAGGAGATGAAAAAACAACTCTCGTTAAATTATACACATTTTATACTTGTATTTTAGAGTCCCAAGCTACTCCATAAATATGTTCAACTATTATATTTTAACTAAAAAGTAACAATAAAACAAAGAAATATGTAAGTAATTATAAAATATAATTAATATAAGTAATAAATATTAGAAGTAACTCCAATGTGTTTGGGCAGAACACTTGATGGGATGGAGTTTCTATCAACTGAGATAGACTGAGGATGGTGGCATAAGTCTGTAGAGAAAAGCTGTTTTGGAAACATTAAAACTGACTGCAAGCAATTTGAAACATATGTTTGGAACACAAGACTAAGGTTGAGAACTGTCAACCTACAAATGATATCAAAATTATGAAGTTGAATAATTAGCATAGATGCACAGGAAGGACAGGTGTTGAGCCCTAGAGTACTAACTGAATATAATTGGTGAACTTTAAACAGCAGTTTTATTAGACTAAGAGGTGAACATTGATTTTATTGCATTTGTGAGAGAATGGAGCATGGGATGAGGAATTGGAAACAATAAAGATTAGTTATTTCAAGTGTCTTTGCTGCAAATGGAAGAGATTTGGGGCTGTAGCCAGCCTAAGACATGGGATAGTACATGTTCTTTTTAATTAAGGGAGATATAACAGAAAATGAAATATCTACTTAGTACTGGAGGGGGAAAAAAAGTAAATGAGGAAGATTATAATGGGAAAGAGTGCTGTGTTTATATCCTTAATTTGACAAGTAGAATGTAGATAAATGGTTTATTTTGGCAGTTTTGTGATTTTCGCCAAGCTCTATGAGAAAATGGCAAGGATGTTTAAGAGTATACATATGTGGCTACAGGAATGGCCATGAAATGGAAGAAGAGCATGTGGGGTTAGTGATAGCTTTGAAGAGTTGACAGATAATGAATCCTGGCAGTTCTGACAAATTCTTGGAATTCCCAGATAGTCACCAGGAAAGAAGTTAGTGATAATCAGAAAAATGAGATTTTTCTCTTAAAATGAGATCATGATAAACGCATAAACAAAGGGCATATTCCTGAGAATGGGTGATTATTTGAACACAGGAGATGATAAGGTAATGATTTAAGAGCAACTCACTTAACTTAGAGATTATTCTGTGGGATGATTTCTACAATGTATGGATAAAATCACAGTGCTGGGAGTAATATGAAGACAGAAGCAAAGATGAAAGTTCTTTGCTATCAATAGGTAACGGAAAAAATGAGATGTGATGGATAATACAATTTAATGACACAGGATACAAGCTTGGGGTGTTTGAAGGAGGAAAGAAGAAAGAAGGTACATGAGGAGCAAAGAGGACACCCATTGTCTTCCAAACCAACCTGGAGATTATTGGAGAAAAATAAGAGGAAAAAAAAAGAAAAAAAAAAGCCCTTAAGAAGGGGCATAATGAATGATGATGCATAATGCGGGGTGGAGGGGGGGCAAGAATGGAGGAAGGCTAGATAGCATAGAGAGAAGGGAGGGGTGGGGTCAGGGTAGAGGGGTAATAATAACAGAATGTGTGACAGACACCATTGCCCTGTGAACATGTATGAATGCATAGATGGTGTGACTCTATTTTGTGTACAACCAGAGAAACAATAGCTGTAGTCCATTTGTGTTCAATGAATCAAAACTAAATTTAAAAAAAATACTGATTAATGAGAAAAGCCAAGCAAGAAAGCACAGATGACTTTCAACGACAAAACTGAAAGTATACAACTTTTTGCTTTTGATGGATTATGAAAGGACTTCAAAGTCTTGGAAAGTTTGAGAAGGAGCAGAAAGGAGATACGCAAACCTTGTGGAATGCAAAGGATGGATAAGACCGGGGAGTCACAGGATGAATTTAGCTGATTAACAGCAAGAGGCAGAGCAAGGGGCATAAAATGGACTGTGGTAACCCGAAAGTCACTGGTGGGCGGGGAAGGGTAGGAGGTATGAAGCAGCTTTAGTTAAAAGATTTGTCTAAATCTTTTTCTTCTGCAAATGAAAAAGTAGATACTCAAATTTCAATTTGCATTTTCCCAAGAGCATTTTCCTTTGATAGAATGTCCAAGTATCCTGAATCTTTTAATAAATGACTTTAAATTTTGATCATCAAAGTACATTAAAATGTTTTTTTCACATTGTTTATTCTTATTTATAGACCAAGCAATCTTAAATTCAAGATCATGAAATTTTTTTTTTAAATTAAAAGAAAGTCATTGTGCATTCAGAACAATACTTTTTCTTCAGCATTATTTCCTTCCTATAACATATTGATAAGAAAAAGAGTAACAGGTCATGCCCAAGCTACGACAACACTAATATATTTCTGTTTACAGAATTAATGAAATACATTGTAACTCACTCTTTCTAAAATATCTCAGCTATGTTTGCACCTGCACCTTGCAGGATTACATAATCTGCAATTCAAAAAAAGGAAACAATATAGGAATTTGGTCTTTGATGTATAGATTGAACAATATAAGATTAAATTTTATCTTCAATATATCACAATAGTTCAAAAGCATGCTTGATATTAAAGAAATAAAAGAACGGAACTGGAAAAAATTGTTCTGAGGAAAATGGTACTTAGAAGAAAGTGAGAAAAATCATACTACTGTAGAGAAATGCTCTTTGGTTTCAGCAGGCACATTTACCATAATACACAACAGAGCTAGTTGGAAATGGAAGACATGATTAGCAATAATTATTTCATTGAACAATTATGAACTCTATTCTTCCAAAGCAAAACCAAAATGCATACTATTATAAATTTAGATTAAGATAAATTATGTTAGAAAACATTAATTTCTGTGGAGATGAATTAAGCTAGAAAAGTAGGTGTGATCTCCATGCTATAGAAAATGAAAGCCTGAACTGAGAAGTTCATATTTAGTGTTTATTTTTCCTGTAGTGCTCCAGAGAGAAAAGAAGTTGTAAAGATTCCAGAGGGATGTCTGACAATTTAAAATAAGAAAAATAAGACACAAGGATCAGCAAGTCAAGAATAGACAGACTGCATGGAGAGGATTCAACAGTGAGTGAAGGAAAGTCAGGTCATTTGCCTTCCATTGGAAGGGGTTTGGTTATCATTATGGTGATTCTAGATGACTTTAGAATATTTTGAGAGGAGGAGAGAGAAGATGTACCTTTCATGTAAATAAATGAGAGTGATCTACAAAAGTCCAAATCCAGGTGAAAGATGGGTTTGAGAGCAAAAGCTTCCACTAGGGTGTCTGCTATGGAAAAAAGGGTTGGACTCACCAAATTATGAAGAAATAGCAGGTTGCTGATGAATCCCATGTAGTGTTATAACAATCAGAAGGGTACAAAGTGATTTGGAGTTCCTGGTTCAAACCACCGTAGAATCTTATTTTTTAAAATAAGTAGAATACTACAAGGAATAGTTTGGTGGGGCTGGAAGAAGCTAATCTCAAAATCATGGTTCTGAATATATTATATTTTATAAAGGATATTTTAAATGAACTTAATAATAATCAATAAAATTAAGACAAATTTCTTGATAGAGCTCCCTGTTTTCAGGGATTTGATTTTAGGCCTGCCTTAAATATATATAATTTAGTCTATTTTATCAAAGATTATGTTTTTCTAATATATGGTATCCTCTATCAACTAATGATAAAAATATATTTTACTTGATATTTTGATAGTGACACACCCGTGTCATCTGTAGTAGTTTTCTATTGCATAAAAAATTACAATAAACACAGAGGCATACAACACCACTCATTATTTTTCTCTCAGTTTTCATGAATCAGGAGTCCAAATGGGGTTAAATGGATCCTCTGCTCAGAGTCTCCCAAGTCTGCAGTGGAGATGTCTGCCTTATGGTGATCTCATGGGAGGCTCAAATGAGGATGAAAAAGATCACCTTCCAAGCTCATTCAATTTGTTGGCAAGATCAGTTCCTTGTGGCTGTACGACCAAGGTCCCTATTTCCTTTCTAACAGCTAGGACTCACTTTCAGCTCCTGGAGACTACACCGAGTTCCTTACCATATCCCTCACCCACTCGCAAAAGAACCTCTCACCCTTGAAGGTTGCAGGTTGCTGTTGTCAGGCTAGTGGGAATGCATCTGATGCTTCATCTTTTAAAGTTTTCTTTGATTAAGTCAGATCCAGGATAATCTCCTTTTTGATTAACTCAGAGCGAGCTAATTAGTACCTTAATCATAGGAGTGATTCTGATCACATTCACAGGTTATGCCCACACTTAAGGGAGGTGATAACACATCAGCACGTGGGAGCTGAAATCTTCAAAACCATCTTAAATCATGCCTACCATCTACCCTAAAATTTCTTGTCTTATTAATAGGAATTTATAATAATGTACTAGCAACAATATGCTATGTGTGGGTATGGATATTGATGTATTTCTTCACTTGATTTGACCTATTTGCAATATTTCTGGTAGTATTAACCAATGCTTCAATAAACATATTATGTTATAAAGGTGAATCAATTTGGTACTTCTTAGAAATCAGAGAAATTCTCGACCTTTGTGTAATTTTCAATGCCAAATAACATTCAGCAACACATAGGATTTAAATACATCACTGGCACAATCTTTTATCTGAAAGGAAGTTAAAAAGTGAAAATAAAATTTCTTTACTGAAATTCAATACACACTTATATTTTTTCTATTATCTAAGATCAATGGCATAAAAGATTTTGATAAATGTGCTATTGATATAGAAAAAATACAGAGTGAAAGACAGCCATTACCATGAAGAAGCAGATGTTTTCTTTTCATGTGGTACTGCAGGCTTTCATCAGACACTCCTAATTACAGTCTGTACATTGGTATTCTTGCAATTCAAACCATTAACCTTCATCTGAAGCACTAGTTTCTGCATAAGGTACATTGTCATTGCAATGCTCTTTCTCTGTGAAACTCTGTGCTTGCTTGCAGAATGAAAAGACTAGTGAATGGACTTGGAGTTTATTTGCTATTCTAACCCAGAAAAAAAAAAATCCAATCCCCCAACCAACAGCTCAGAATGAGGCATATGCTATTTAGCCATGTTCAAGGAGAAACAAAAATATTTTAATTACAGAATCAGTAATAATGTATTGCTGAAAATTAGTTTGGCTAAAAATGAAGAGAAATACAAAGAGAATTAGAGGAATAATTTAGCAGTTCCAAAAGGAGTGATGTGCAATTATAATGTACAATTAAATTCAAGGCTATTCTTCACAAAAGAAAAGGGAAAATGGCATGCCCAAATAACAGATGCTTTGTTTAAAATGTAGTTTTGGTTTTCTTAATTACTACTTAAGATTCAGATTTTCCTTTTAGAGTTATAAGAGCAAATAATCACTAGTTCCTCTCATTTCTGCAATATAAGCTTAATAAAATGGTAGAATATTGCATGTAATAGTTTATGTCTCCTACACGAATCTAAATAAAATCTTAAGCAGAAAAATTATTCATGTGCTCTCTCAATTAACCCTTTAAATGCTGTAAGGAAGATATAGTGGCAATTAAGCCAAAACCTATTTATTCTCTTGCTAAAAATGAAAGTATATATAATTTTTTCAGAGACTATCCACATAGGAAAAATAATTATAATATATGTAGAAGACATAATATCATTTATATGGTAGATTTGATAGAGTTCTTTTAGTATTTTTCCCAAAATGGAAGGTTTTTAAAAATAGATTCCTTTAAATGTATAAAAGGTGAAATGCCTTCTGACACATTTTGCAGTGCCTCAGATGGAGCCTGGTACATGTCAGAGAAGTACTCACATTGAGCTATGTCATAACCTAATATGTATCATTTTAACCCTTTTTGACTCATCATCCTATATGTGGAAAATCTATAAAAACCTAAATTGAGCAACACATATGCCAACTATGGTAACTTAAAAAAGTATTTGAACATTTATTATTCATTATGTATGTTCCCAGAATTGAAAATCTGGGCATGATGAGTTAAAAATGTACTGGTCAACTTAAAATTTCAAAGGTAAAATTTTTCGTCAAAAATTTAAACTTATAGGTTGTTTTCTCAGTATAATTTAGAAATTTGGAGCTATTCTTTCACAGGAATTAATAAGAGGCAACTTTTATCTCACATAGAATAGAGATCATAGGTTTTCATGATAAATTTGTTTGTATGTTACCTCTCTATCTTCTATATCCAAAGAAGATTTTTGAGTTCTATGATATTAAATTTTTTAAAAATTTATACTTCAAGTAATTCATAAACACATTATTAAGAATATTTGAATTGATTTGTTAATAAAACAAATAATCGATAAATACTTTATACTTTATGACATTTAGCATTTCACCCTAAACTTCATATTACATACTGTTCCTTCAAATATTTAACAATTTATTTAGATCTTACTCTTAAGATTATCATTTCCATCTGGTAATAAAGATTTGCTGGTGGTCCACTGGTTGTTGAAACGACCTGAGGTAAATGGTAATTTTAAATAGTTTTAGATCAGATCTCAATTCTCAAATACTTCATATTATAACCAGAATATATGTGGAAAAAGTCATCTACAATAAGAAAAAAAAATTGTACAGTCAATGGAAGAGTCTACCTCAAAGGTTGCTCTGAGTGCTGAGAAAATAACATAAGAGTCTCTTAGTTCAATCAATGCTTGTGCACACAGCAATAAACTATTTCATCTCATATCTATGAAGCCTGACAATATGAAAAGTGATAATGAATGTAATGTTTAGTTCTCTTGTTCTTTTACTCTTTGAATGCATTGATTAGTCCCTCATATGTGAAATTAACAGATCATATGTTAAAAGTCAAATGGTTTATATCAATCTATTAAACTAAATTTTTAGTTTTTTTTCTTCTTTTCCTTTTTGAAGTCAAAAACTAAAGCTGTCAATAAATTCTGCTACTTATAAAGCTATATGTCAATAAACACAAAATGCCAGTGCTTTAGGATAATTGTAGGAAAGTTCAATTTCTTCACAGTGATGGAATTTTCTCACTTTAATGACTCATGGACTTTTAATGGATCTTGTATTTTCTGCACTGAGCAAGCTAGGCATCACTAAGCATGACTCATAGTGCACACTTTTTAAGAATCTCATACAATTCAGTTCAGTGTATGTGGCTGCAAGGCCACAAGCACCAGAGTTTAGATTCAATTTTTCTATACATGTATATAAATGAATAAAGACTGAGTGTAAATATATAAGTAGACAAAAAGCATTGTATGTTACCATACAATGAAGTATGCTGAAATGAAAGAAAAGAATAAAGTGTTTTAAGATTATTCATCAAGTCCATTGTTGATTTCAGCAAGCTGGAAAGAAAAATAAGTTTTGTAGACACAACGAACTGACACCTTACAGAGCTGATAATGCTGTTATGGCATAAACTTGATCTATGGGGTCCTTTTCCCCAAACCTAGAACAAAAGTGAACAATTACGTGAGTGCTTCCCTATGCGCCTTGCATACAACTTGACTCATGCTACAGCAACCTATGAGGAATGTAAAGTTAACAGTCCCACATTTTACAGATGAGAATTTAAAGTTCTCAGAATCATAGAGCTTAGAATCAGCAGACCCTAGATTCAAACTTGAACAGTCATTCCAGAGATTGAGCTCATAATCACTATATTCTTCTTCCTCTCTATTATATTTCTGTTCTCTGACTGAATCCTACCATTTTGTGAGACCCAGCACATTGTTTTCTTTACTCCACCATATGAACAGAAAACTCAAAATAGTATTGAGTTACTATAGAAATAACTATAGATTATGGAGAAGAAATGTGTAGATAAGCATGTAAACAGATCAACGATAGATGGGTAGATAGATGATAGATGAGTATACGAAGGAATGTCAAAGACAGAATATAAATAAAAATAAAAATTATTTCTTCAATTAGCCTGAGGGATAATTGAAGTCAAACAGACTTTTTATAACATTTCATTCCATATTTTCTCTCATATTTATTTTTATCATGCATTATGCTAAGGATTTTAGATAAAATATTTTACACACAGCAAGCAATAAGTAAATTGACAATTTAAAAATCACTAATTCAGTGGAAAATAATAATTTCATTACTTTTAGGAAATATTGCTTGAACCACTGCAGATCACACCATAGAACTATGCACACTGAGTTTTCAAAGAGATCTCAATTGCATACTTTACTCATTCTGTAAAGAACTTTTACTAAAGTGAAAATAAATTTGGTTTTGCTTCATATAAATTTCAACTGTCAATTCAGTATAACTCAATCTGACAAACACATTAATTTCTAAATTTAAATTTAAATGCTGTACATAAGGTAATTACATGTATAATAATCATTTTAATATTCATTGATGGTCTTTCCTGAAGGCTTTTCATACATTTACCAATGGTGCAAAATTGGTAATGAGTAGAAAGTAATGAAACTGATTTTTTATGAGTTTATTTCAAATACGTATTGAATTATTTCATTAAGATAGAAAGCAATTATTATATTCTATTTAGTCTACTTACAGTGGTTACTTTTAACTTATTTCACTACCAAATATAACTTTCAAATTTCTTATTATACATATTCTTTATAATTAAAAATCATGAAATTGATCTCTATTTCATTTCTGAAAAAAATAAGTACCAACTTGTATTTGGAATATTTTTCTCCCTGAAATATAGAAAATTACATTTTTCATATATTTATTTATCTCTAAATATTTGGACATGCTAAAAACCAAAAGAAAGTGTGTAAACAGAATCAGTGTACATCCAGAGAACTTAACTATGCATTCTATTTTATCTGTTTGGATTTAGGGTAGTTTATAATCAGTATGGTTAACTATTCATAATTATGTGGGTGTTCTTCCACTTTTTGCAATCTTTTCTCTCCCTGTTAGAACCCCATTTTCTTACTGCAGAAACCAGAGACAACTTCCATTTCCTTAGGAATTTAGGGTATTATTTACAATTAGTTGTCCATCAATTCCCTTAAAATGCTAGTAAAATTTACTTAAAGTTTAATCTTTTCTGTTTATTTTAATATTAATATTTTACTCTTCATATTAACTTAACATTAATATTGATTTTAATATTAATATTTTAATTTAATAATGTTCTTAAAAGCTAAATGATAAACTCAGAAAAAAAAATCTTTACTCTCAGATCTTTAAAATTTCTGCCATGCAGATGTGAAAGAAGCTTTTGTCTGGACTCTTAGATGTCAACTAGCCCAATCTGCTCAGAATCTTGCAATTATACACAAAATCAAAACACCAACAAAGAAACACATTTAAAACAATCAGATTTTGATAATCAACTTGAAAACCCAAATATGTTAGGAGTCTTACAGGGCACTAGATTAAAGGAAATCACTATTTTCCTTTAATCTAGGAACTATTAAGAGGAATTTATTCTAATGGTTTATTGTTTTTGTGATTCCGATTATCTTTAACTTTTCCAGTGTAAGTTTTTCTTCCCATGTGTCTGTTTTTAAAAAGGCAAAGAAAAACAAATCACAACAAAACAAAACAAAAACATGCTTCATACAATATATTGTAAATGTTGGATATGCTTCTTAGAACAAATAATGAAGACTGAATATTTTTCCCCAGGGGAGCTCTTGCCAGAGGTTTCTTTTCCAACACCAAAATGTTATTTTTAAATCTTCACCTGCTTTAGGGAAATAAAGAACTACAGGAGACTTGGGTTGGAGCTAATGTGCAGAATGTTACTAGTTATACTCTTGACTTTCAGTGTAACACTGGACAAGTATTAGAAAATGGAATATATGAACAGCAGGCATTTGAGAATTAGAGTTTCAAAAAAAACCCTTAAGTGGAGATAAAATAATAAAATTGACAATTACTCTGTTTTATTTATTTAAAAGAATTCTAAAATCACTTAGCACATTTTCTGTTTCTCTAACATAGCCTCAGCAGGGGTTATTTCTTTCATTGCTATTGTTTTTATGTTCAGTACAGTTATTTGCTGAACATTTTCCCTCCAAAAAATCAAAATATTCAACTCACAAAAAAATCAAAATATGTAACATTTTTGTTTAAACATGTAGAAAAACCAATTTTATGGGGAAAATATAAAGGAGTATCTGTGTATGCTAATTTTGTCTGAAAAATGTATATACATAATTAAGAAACTGATTTAAAATTAATTTCACAACTACAGGTATTTAAAATGTTTTCTCTTACTACAAATAGATAGAAAATAAAAAATTCTAACTACCAAACTTTGGCAAATTGAAAACATGTTGTTTCATATTTTCTAGAAATTAAAAACAAAACAAAATAACTATGTTTATATCTGTGATGAAATAACACCCTACCTCCCACACCAAAAAAAAAAAAAAAAAACCTCAAAACAAAATAGACTCTCAGAGAAACTTGTAGTGCAACTCCCAAAGTATTTCTTCCCAAGAATACCTTTCATAATCTGCATATTGACATCTAACCACTCAATTGGTATTCTTTTTTCTTTTCAATAAGCATTTGATCATTTTATTCACAAAATATAAGTAAGACTTAACATCCCCTTTCTGTTGAGACTTTTCTCTGAATAATTTTATGTATATCAATTTTTCATTTCAATTGGAATTCTTAATGTGGCAAAAATTCTTGAAAGAGTTACACTATCTCAAACCACTCTCAACTTTTTTCTTCCTGTCCAGATTCCCAAATTCCAACGAAATCATCCTTATCAAATTTGTTAACAAAATGTTCATTGCTAAAACCATTGTTTTACAACCCTCTGCAGCATGAAGTACAGGGGTTTACTTTGGTCTTCAGGATGTGCCAGGCCAGAGTAGATACCACGTTGACTTTTCTAGATTTTTGTCAATTTATGACAATGATAATCCTTTTCTAAATTATCTTTGATACTTCCTTCTATTGTTCTTGATCAATGCTTTTGGAACTAAGTCGAATATTCTTTTTATTTCTCTTAATATATTCTTAATATATTTCTCATTTTCTGGATGATCTCAATCAGACAAATTGCTTAAAAATGCCCTGTTCATGCTGTGATTGTCATCTATATGTCATAAACCCTGTTCTTTTCTCTGAAACCTAAACCAAGCTCATTCATTTTCCTACTGTTTTTATGCATATATATAATACATATAATTTATAATATGTATGTTCATATATATATTTATATGTATTATGTCTAGATGGAAAGATATAGAAAAGAGGAATGTTTTTACCACTTAAATTTTTGACTGTTAGTTAGAAATGCCTGCACATTATCAGATAACTATTGGACTTTCACTAGCTCTCAGTGGGAAAACACAATAGAACTGATGAATAAAGCAAAAATAACACATTTGGACAACAGAGAAAGTGTCTATACGTCAAAATTTTTCATTGCCAGTGAATAACTTATTTCCAAAATAATTTTAGCAATTGTGTCTTAAAATTGACTGGCAATACATAATGTGAAAGGAACATTATCCAGGATTTCTAGAATGCAGACTAGTAGGCACAAGCATTTATTTTCTTACAGAGGTCAACTGAACCATACATAGGGACTAAGGACTTTTCTGGCAAAATACTTAAATGTAGACAGTTTGAGAAACTTCTACAAAGCTGCAGTTACAAATTTTAGGCCATTATCAAATTCCACATAAATGTAATGTCTTACCTTTAATGTACTGTGAAAACAACACACAAAAGGAAAGAAAGAGATGGGAAATAAGGTTATAAAACATAGATATTTAACCTGTCTTCTTTAGTATACTGCCAGGAAAAAGAAATCATATATGATAGTTTAAATGTGCAATGAATATCCTCCCTCATTTATTCTTCTGAAATAAAAACCAAGACATCAAAATTAGTTCTAAAATATTAAAAGTGTACCTCAGTTCCTATTCCTACAAAATAAGATTTAAGTTGATTAATTTCACCTCCAGATAATTTGTGTATACTCATTTATTTTAGACTTCAGTTTTATTCAAACAGAAGGAAATGCTTTGTACAAAATTTGTCTTTATTTAGTCAACAAAATGTTTCTCCTAGATCAATATTAAATTGTCCAAGTAAACAGGGTCAGTTAGGGGCACTATCAATGTTGCAGTGACACAAGAATCTTGATATAGGGCACTCTGGAATCCTCTGAACTTAAGACAAACTTCAATTATTCCATTTGATTTTCCACACTGACTTGTCTTGAGTTCTAATTCCATTGAAGGATCTGTGGATGAACCATGGAGAGAAGATGGCAGAAGTAAGCTAGGCAGCGAGTCCCCATCTCCTCACAACCCAGAAAGGAGGTGGCAAAGGAAAAGCAGAGTTGAGAGGTGGGTGACAAAATAAATGACAGAAGGTTCAATATTATGTAGCCTGAGACCTGGAGAGACTGGAAGATAGGTTAGTAGACTTGAAAATAAACTAAGAATGCCCTAACTCTGAACCTGCACCTACAGAAGATGAGAGGGGGAGGGGCAACGGGAGACAAAAATTCTTTTAAGATCATCCGCTTAAAAACAGTAGGAAAGGCAGACAAAATTTAAAGTGCAACCATGAAAGGGTCCTAAAAAGAGCACAAACTGCTTCAAACCAAATTGTGAAAAGACCATTGAGTCAGGGATCTGCAGTGATCTTGTTGAGCCCTCAGCTGACTGGTCCCCCTCTTAAATCAACAGGGCATCTACCCATGCTCAGACAGGTGTAAATTAAACCAGAGGGGAGTTCCCTTAGTGGGACCTTTAAAAATCCATCCAGAAAGAACTCATACGAGGACCACTAATAGTCATAAGTCATAAATCACTGAAATCCCCTCCTCCTTGCTGCAAACAAGGGGAACAGGCTGGTGGGGACCTGTGCCAGAGAAGTGCACATGACCCTTCTCAACCTCTGCCACCCAGGCAGGGTGGGAAGCTCTGCCTGTGACCTGTCACTCGCTGGACCCAGACAACAACAATGAAACAGCTCTGGCTGGAATAAAGGAAAGCAGATTCACCGAGCCCTGACCAATGACACAGGAGGGAAAGACCATGGGAAGCCTAATAACAGTCCTCAGGGTCACAGGGCCATACCAGAGGGAAGCTGCCCAAATATCCCAGTGACAAAGAGACTCACTGGGAAATTGCCAGAGGCTATGCAGCAGAAAGGGGCTGATGCAAGCCTTAGCAGGTACACAGGCTGAACCCTGATCACAATCCGCAAGTGACAAAGCAGTGTTTGGATACTCGCAGAATCTTACATGGACTTAGTAAGCACAGGAAATCAACACCTGCCATTCACAACCTGGGGCAGTGGAAACTAGACTTCAGGTGAACCACCAGATACCCTTCACCATAGTATTATTGTAATGTGGTCTAATTGATTCTTAATATTGAGAAGGGTCTGTTTGATATACATAGATGCTCCATTGTTTGGGGCATTAATATTTACAATAATATAACTTGTTGATCTATGATTCCTTTAATCAGTATGAAATGACTTTAACATGCCATTTGCATCACCAATTATATCATCCAAACAAAAACTAAGTAACTACTCTATAGAAAAATATAATTAATTTTGCACTTAAGAGATATCCACAGAATATTTTATCCATTAATAACTGAATTCATTTTTTAAATTCTTTTAATTTTTACAGACTTCATTTTTAAAAAATTTTTACACTTCATTTTAATTCATTGTACACATATGGGGTACAAATTTTCATTTCTAGATTGTGCATGATGTACATTCATACCATTCATGTAATCATACATGTACATAGGGTAATGATGTCTGTCTCATTCCACCATTTCTCATACCCCCAACCCCTCCCCCTCTCATTTCCCTCTTCATAATCTAAAATTCCTCCATTCTCCTCTCACCCCTCACCCCACCCAACCTGATTATATATCATCATCCACTTACCAGGGAAAACATTCAGCCTTTGTTTTGGTGGGATTGGCTTATTTCACATAGCATGATAATCTCCAATTCCATCCATTTATCTGCAAATGCCATAATACCATTATTCTTTATGGCTGAGTAGTATACCATTGTGTATATATACCAAAGTTTCTTTATCCATTCACCTGTTGAAGGGCATCTAGGTTGGTTCCACAGTCTAGCTATTGTGAATTGCTCAACAGCATATTCTAAGTCACAAAGCAAATCTTACCAAATGCAAAAAAGAAAAAAAATAGAAATAATGCTTTGCATTATATCAGATCGTAATGGAGTGAAATTAGAAATCAACCCTAAGATAAAAAATAGAAACACTCTGGCAGCTGGAGATTAAATAATTCACTTTTGAATGAATAATTGATAGCAGAAGAAATTAGGAAATAAATTTTGAAAATAGAGGTAAATTAAAACAGAGATACCCTGTATCAAAATCTCTCTGATAGTATGAAGGCAGTTCTAAGAGGAAAGTTCATAGCATTCAGCTCATACATTAAAACAATAGAAATGAAATGAATAGCCTAACATTACATCTCAAGGCCATAGAAAAAGAAGAACAAACTAATACCAAAATCAGTAGAAGATGGGAGATAATTAAAATCAGGGTCAAAATTAATGAAATTAAGATTTTAAAAAATCCAAAAGATCAATGAAACAGAGTTGTTTTTGCAAGGATGAACGATATTGATAACCCTTTAGCCAAACTAACCAAAAGAAATAGGAAAACACTCAAATTATTAAAATCTGAGATGAAAAAGGAAATATCCCCACAGATATTACTGAAATTCAGAAATCATCAGAAACTATTTTGAAAATTTATATTCTAATAAGCTAGAAAATCTTGACAATATTGACGAATTCCTAGAGACATATGACCTGCCAAATTGAACAAGGATGATCTTCAAAATTTAAACAAATCAATTCAAGTAATAAAATTGAAACAGTCATCCAAAATCTTCTAACAAAGAAAAACCCAGGACCAGATTGATTCTCAGCTAAATTCTACCAGACCTTCAAAGAAGAACTAATGCCAAGCCTCCTCAAATTATTTCATGGAATAGAAAAGGAGGAAACATTTTTACACTTGTTCTACAATGTCAGTATCACCCTGATACCAAAACCAGACAAAGGCATCAAGGAAAGAAAACTTCAGACCAATATCCTTGATGAACATAAATTCAAAACTTCTTAACAAAATATTGGCAACCCGCATACAAAAATATATTTTAAAATACTGCACCATGATCAAGTAGGTTTCATCCCAGGAATGCAAGGTTAGTTCAATGTATGGAAGTAAATAAATGTAATTCACCACATAAATAGATTGAAAAGTAAGAATCACATGATCATCTCCATAGATGCAGAAAAAGCATTTGACAAAGTTCAGCACCCATTCAACTTTAAAACACTAGGAAACAATAGGGAAAGAAGGATCTTATCTCAACATTGTAAAGGCTATACATGTCAAATCCAAGGTTTAAAGTATTCTAAATGGAGAAGAACTGAAAGCATTTGCTCCAAAAACAGGAATAAGATAAGGATGTCTACTTTTACCACTTCTATTCAACATAGTTCTTGAAACTCTAGCCAGAGCAATTAGGCAAGAGAAAGAAATTAAAGGGATATAAATAAGAAAAGATGATCTCAAATTATCTGTTTGCGGATGACACAATCCTTTATTTAGAAGATCCAAAAATCTCCACTAGAAGACTTCTAGAGGCCATAAATGAATTCAGTAAAGTAGCAGAATGTAAAACCAAAACCCATAAATCAATTTCATTCCCATACTTCAATGATAAATCTGCTGAAAAGAAATTCCATTCAAAATAACCTCAACAACAACAACAATAACAACAAAATCACTTGGGACTCAATCAAGCAACAATAGGTGTTGGCAAGGATGTGGGGAAAAAGGTACACTCATACATTGCTGGTGGGATTGCAAATTGGTGCAGTCACTCTGGAAAGCAGTATGGAGATTCCTTAGAAAACTCAGAATGTAACCACCATTTGACCCAGCTATCACACTCCATGGCCTATACCCAAAGGACTTAAAATCAGCATACTACAGTGATGCAGCCACATCAATATTTATAGCAGCCCAATTCACTCTAGCTAGATTGTGGAACCAACCTAGATGCTCTTCAATAGATGAATGGATAAAGAAACTGTGGTATATATACACAATGGAATATTATTCAGCCAAAAAAGAATAATAAAATTATGACATTTGCAGGTAAATGGATGGAGTTGGAAAAGATCATGTTAAGTGAAATAAGCCAAGCCCCAAAACACCAAAGGCCGAATGGTTTCTCTGATAAGTGATTGATAGCAGGGGTGGGGGTGGGGGGTTATGGAAGAAGGGAGAAAAAGATTGTATAGAGGAAAATGAGGGGTGGGGAGGGGGATGGGGAAGGAAAGATAATAGAATGAGACAAACACCATTACCCTATGTGTATGTATGAATATGCTAATTGTATGATTCTACTTTGTGTACAATCAGAAAAACTACAGTTGTACTCCATTTGTGTACAATGAACCAAAAAGAAAAAAAAAAGAAAAGAAAAGGCAGAGGACCTCAACAAAGAAAACTATAAAACACTAAAGAAAGACATTGAAGAAGACTTTACAAGATAGAAAGAGTTCCTATGTTCTTGGATAGACAGAATTAACATTGTGAAAAATAACCATACTACCAAAAGCAGACATGAAATTCATTTCGGAAAAAAAAGAGAACCAGAATAGTCAAAATAATCCAAGGTGAGAAAAGTGAAGCAGGAAGCATCACAATGTGGGATGTCAAATTATGCTACAGAGCTATAGTAACAATAATAGCTGGGTACTGGCAGTAAATCAGGCATGAAGGCCAATGGAATAAGACAGAAGACACAGAGGAAAACCCATAAAAATACAGTTATCTCATAGGTGTCAGAAACTTACATTGGAGAAAAGATAGCCTCTTCAACAAATGGTGCTAGGAATACCAGAAATCCATATGTAGTAGAATGAAATATAACCCCTGTCTTTCACCCTGCACAGAACTTGACTTAAAAGGAAGGAAAGACCTGGGAATTAGACCAGAACTCCTTCGCCTGCTAGAAGAAAATGTAGGCCCAACATTCCAACATGTCAACTCAGGAACTCACTTCCTTAACAAGACTCCTAAAGTACAAGAAGTAAAATTGGAAATCAATAAATGTGATGACATCAAATTAAAAAGCTTCTTCATAGCCAAGAAAACAATCAGGAATGAAAAGAGAGAGCCTACAAAATGTGAGAAAATCTTTGCCACTAGCTCCTCAGGGCATTGCTATCCAGCATGTACAAAGAACTAAAAAAACTTAAAACCTTAAAAAAAAAAAGATGAACCAATCAGTAAATGGGTAAAAGAACTGAACAGATAATTCTCAAAAAAAGAAAGATGAATGGTCAACAAATACATGAAAAAATGTTCAACATCACTAGCAATTGGAGAAATGAAAATTAAAACTACTCTCAGATTTCTTCTCACTCCAGTCAGAACAGCAATTATCAAAAATACAAGTAAAAATAAATGTTGGCAAGAATGTGGGGGGAAAAGTACACTCTTACATTGGTAGTGAAATTGCAGATTGGTGCAACCACTACGGAAAGCAGTATGGCAATTCCTCAGAAAACTTGGAATGGAACCAACATTTGACCCAGCTATTTCACTCCTCAGTACATAATCAAAGGATTTAAAATCAGCATATTCCAGTGATGCAGCCACATCAATGTTTATACCAGCACAATTCACAACATCTAAGTTACAGAGCCAACCTAGGTGCATTCCAACAAATGAATGGGAAAGAATATGTGGTAAATATACACAATAGAGTATTACACAGCCGTAAAGAAAATGGCTTTAATGGCATTCTCTGGTAAATGGATGGAACTGGAGAATATCATGCTAAGTGAACTAGGCCAGTTCCCCAAAACCAAAGTTTGAATGTTTTCTCTGATATGTGGAAGCTAATCAAAAATAAGGGCCGGGTGTGGTGGTGCATGCCTGTAATCATGCCTGTAATCCCAGCCCTTGGGAGGCTGAGGCAGGAGGATCACAAGTTCAAAGCCAGCCTCAGCAACTTAGCGAGGCCCTAAGAAACTCAGTGAGACCCTGTCTCTAAATAAAATACAAAATAGGGCTGGGGATGTGGCTCAGTGGCCGAGTGCTTCTGGGTTCAATCCCCAGTACCAAAAAAAAAAGGGGGGATTTAAAGAAATCACAGAAGGATTAGTGGAGTAGACAAAGAGGAAGTAAAAAAAGTGGGGAAAGGGATGGGATAGGGAAAGACAGTGGAATAAATCTGGCCTAACATTCCTGTATCCATATATGAATATACCACAGTGAATCTCCCTATTGTATACATCCACAGGACCCAAAGACACTAATTTAAAAAAAAAAAAAAGAAAAACCTATGATAGCAAAAAGATCAATGGAGTAGAGGGAAGGCAATAGGGGGTGTGGGGAAGAAAGGGGAAAAACTGGGGACTGAATTAGTACAAATTATATTCCATGCTTCAATAATTATGTCAAAATAAATTCTATTGCCATGTACAACTAAAAAGAACAGATAAAATAAAAGTATCTGTGGACCAATTTTGAAACAAATGCCTTTGTTCTTCTTAGAAACAGGTACCATGCTTATTCTTCATATTATATGTGTGTGTGTGTGTGTGTGTGTGTGTGTGTGTGTGTACACACATCATTACTGGCAGAAATCAGTCTCTAATTTTTCATGTTTCATATGAACAAGATTCAAAGTCCCTACACCTATTTTCCTACACAGAACTCCAAAAAAGCAATGTAGTTCTTACAACACTGGTGCTATTTGTTAAAGTAATAAATACAAAAAAAGTCATTTTAATCTACCATTTTATTCTTTGCTCTTCCCAAAACTACAAAACCACAAAATAAAATGATGAAAACATACCAAAAAATTCTTGCAGAATCTGGGGAGTGGAAAGTGTTAAAGTCAATTTTTAATCATTACATCTGAACTCCACCATGTGATCTAAGAAGAGTTTCTTTATGATAGTTCTGGTTTTCCTTTCAACAGCATGTTGTTCTCTTAAGGCAATAAAATGTTGCATAAAGATTTGTGTTTCAGAAACTGCAGAAGTGGAAACCGAACTGAAGTGTGTTTGAGAGCCTGGGAACTTGCTCCGGGCAGAGTAAGGGGAACTTTTGTGTATGAGTTCAGTCTGTTCCATACTATGCACGCAGGCTTCACTTTAGAGCACAAATGTGAAATCATTACAAAACCATGATGGAAAAAGTCGTGTTTTTCTGTATACAAAGATTATAAAGTGCAAAAGATGCAAAATATAGGTTTTTTTTCAGTTCAATGAATAGAAATAACTCTGGTCTTGTCCTAAAGATGGATAAAATAATACCTGAAAGTCTTAATTATACTCTCTAATTAAATGCATATAGACCTGAACTTTAGCAATTAATAAAAATCAGTAACATTTCAAACAGAAAAGATATATTAGGTACAGATTTCTTCAGTAACAAACAACCCTTATAAATAAGATTTTCTTCAAAGTTCAAGGTGGCAATATGTACTACTTGATTGAAATTAAGTAGTATATTCAAGCAGTTCAGGCAAAACTCCATTGAATTTAATTCAATAATGCATTACTCTGTGTTGTTTCTCCTTTTTTCCTTTCCCAATTAGGAATCTCATTTTTTATGCCTGAATTACACTTATTTGGTTCTCTATCTATCACATTTATTTATATGTTACGAGTTAACATATTATTTAACACTGTCACTCAACGAAAAAACAACAACAACAAAAAATCCAGCACATTTAAAATACTCTGGGGTCTCAGGTTTGAATATGGATTCAGTAGAAGTAGGAGATCTTTTGGTGAGAGAGGCAAGTGAATATGAACATGTATGTGCGATCACTTAATTAAGAAAAGGGATATTTTAACATGTTTACATAAGAAGAAATGTGTGTGGACTTTAGGATCTGCTGCCATTTACCTTCTAATGACAGCAGTGTGACATATATACTTCCTTATTTTTATTCCAGGGGTCTGGTTAAGGTCCCACGATGGTAGTGCTGGATGTTACAGATGGTACACAAAGCCAAGGAATGCACTACATTTTTTTTAAAAGCCAGATGAATTTCTCAAGTCATGGACATGTGATTCAACAAAGGAAAAGAATTCTTGAGACTTTTTGTAGGAATAATAATTCAGAGTCCTCTCTTCCCTAATGAACTTGATGGTGAGCACAGGAAAGATCTGGACTCCTGCCACCACTTGAACACAGCAATAAGCCTTTGTATCTGTAGGGAGATGAACTGAAGAGAAATAAGAGGGGGTGGCATTATTTGAATTCTGAATCAAGTTGTACAGAAGCCTGTACTATATATCCATGGACTTTCAGTTTTATAGGTCAATGTATCCATTTCCCTTCTCTGTACATTTCCCCCTGCTATTTTTCTTAAGCAAGTTTTTAGTGAGGTTTTTGTCATTTGAATTCTTACAAAGTTTTACCTGATCAAAAAGTATAAAGTGACAGCCCAGGATTCTTCCATTCTTCAGAGGAATATACCTCTTCTTTCTGATGATTGATTCACAGTTGGTTGATATATGCATCTAAACATTGTTGATTTGCTAGGGGATTGAGGTTTCTGGGCTCCATTGAGACCAATAATATGCTTTACCTAGGATTTGTAAATTATAACTAAGAAAGTCAAGTCATACTAGTGGGAAGAGTGGTTAATTTCCAATATGAGAGCTAGAAACAGATGTGTTTCTCAATTTGTTTTGGAAGTCTGTTCTCAGTGAGATTAGAATCCTTGCTTTTGTAAAATGGAATTATAAATACTAAGTAATCTAATAGTGACATATATACAAACATATATTTTTCATTGTGATATTTTTGTATACAAGGCAATAAGTCTATTTCAAGTGCTCAAACATTAGACTAATACATCAGATGCTGAAACCTAGGGATTCTAGGTTTCAAGGCTGAGGCAAGAAGAGGATTGCAAGTTCAAGGACAAAGTCACTAAGTAAATGAGGCCCCAAGCAACTTAGTGAGACCCTATCTCAAAATAAAAAATTAAAGGGCTGGAGATATGGCCTAGTGTTTGAAGATTCCCTGTGTTCCATTCCCAGTACCAAAAAATTATATATATATATAAAATTATATACACATATAGTTATATAATTATAATATATATTTAATATTTTAAAAATATATATTTTAAAAAACGAGGAAGATATCAAAATAAAAATGTGAAGTCCTCAGCTGACTTGATTTTAGAATGAGTCAATTCACATCAGTACTTGGAATGTAATTTTAGACACTGGGCAACAGAATGTTTATCAGCAAAACAAGTGTATAATTTCATATGAGATGTGGATATAATTTCACATGAGTCATGGACACATAATAGATGACAAGAGATGAAAACAACGAAAGCATAACAATGGATGGAGATGTCTCATTGATTTATCTCAGAACCTGTTTTATCTAAACACAGAAAATGGAAATAGAGTGGTGATTTTGGTAAAAGAAAGGTAAATTCCACTTTCCAGCCCTGGTGTGTTTTCTCTTCTCACTACTACAATAAGAATAGAATTACCTATTGACTCTCTTGTCTTAAAAAAAAAAGTTATTGCATGATAAAAGAAGAAATCAAATTTGCAGTGAGAAAATATAATGCGCCTTGTGTTGCATTGCAATGTTTACTCAGGCATTTGCCTCATATTTCAAAGATGTAAAACATAATAGAAATCACTGTCAGTCATTCCAGGAATTGAAAAGGTTGTCTTAATGCAATGATTACCCAAGAAAAGGTACTGTCTAGAATGTTTAAAGGAAAACCTATTAGAAATAATATTTTTGAAATATTTTGTATTCTTTAGTCAGATATGATTCTTCACATATGATTTCCTAAAATGGTAAAAGTGTTATTAGACACTTTTGTATTTAAAAACATGATTGGCATATTTGCAGTCATTAATAAAAAAATCTCATATGTGGCTAATTCTGCAGCAATGGTGTATAGGAAATAACATTCATCCTTATGCTCAGATGCCTTCATTATTATAGAATACAGTCAACTGGAAAACTATATTGCTAATGCTGTGCTTCTTTCTATGTTTTGAAAATCTTCACTGAAAAAAATCGTTTTGGAAAGAAAAAGTACCTTTTAATCTTCCAAAGTTTCAGCTTAAGGCTCAAAGCATAAGTTTAAGAGACTTTCTCTGCCATGTTTTAACTGTCTGACCTTAGGCTATTTATTTAACCCCTCTAAAGTCTCATGTTTCCTATTTATAAATAGTAATGATAAAACCAATTTAATAAGCTCAAGAAGATCAAAGAAATAACAAAGCAATGTTCATTTTCTAATTCCTGACACAGCAGTTGCTCCATTTCTATAAACAGAATGGAAGTCCAGATGTTGTAGAGTCCATAGGTAAAGAGGTAAATGATGGGTTAATACTTTTTTAGTAGAAGGCTGCATTTATTTAAAATTACACATTGACTTTATAATGTTTTGATATGGTATGGCATTAAATTGGTTTAATTTTGAATTTTAAAAAATTTTTGACTAAAATTGTACAGTTGTCCCTTTATATCCATGGGGGATTGGTTCTGGAAACCTGCCTCCCCACTTCTCAGATACTAAGATCTGCTGATGCTCAAGCTCTTTGTATAAAATGAAAGTAATATATGTACATGTGCCCTTATGTTTAAAATGTTTTCTGAATAACTTATAATACCCGCAAAATTACTGCTATGTAGTCATTATGTGGTATTTTTAGGAATTAATGTAAGAAAAATGGTCTACACAGCCTCAATTTTTTTCCCTAAGATTATTAATCCATGATTAATTGAATCCAACGAGGTCCCAGAGTTGGCTTGGCCAGATCTCTCCTACATTGTTCTGAACTCTTCTTGTGTTTGAAAGTGTTCAGGTAGCTGAAGATGTCAATCACAAGACCAACATTGATGGGGAAAAAGGAATAAAAGTGCATAAAATATAAATTTTTTGTGGCTTTATTCTAGAGATGATGTTGACAGGATGCTAAAGAATTTCATTTGCCAGGCACGGTGGCAAACACCTATCATCCCAGTGGCTCGGGAGGCTGAGGCAGGAGGATCCAGAATTCAAAGCCAACCTCAAAAAAAGCAAGGTGCTAAGCCATTCAGTGAGGCTCTGTGTCTAAATCAAATACAAAATAGGGATGGCGATGTGGTTCAGTTGTTAAGTGCCCCTGAGTTTAATCCCTGGTACCCCCCATAAAAGAATTATATTTGCTTAAGAGAGAGGTCTTTGCTTTAAATTATTTCAGAATTTAGACTGACTTCCCCTGTAATTAAAAAAAAATTCATTTAAAAATTTTTCAAATGTATTAAACACAATCTCTCTTCTTCTCTTTCTCTTTTCTCAACTTTTCTCTTTGTTCATAGAAATTGTGCATATAAATAATACACAGTTTGTATAATCATCAGGCAGAAGTATGTGCTGCTTGGTTTGTACATTTTGGAGATAGTCTCCCTGCTCTGGGCTTTAATTAACTGATGTTTGTAATTATTTCACCTTATCTTACTTATAACATTTTCACTTTGAATGACACCTCTAATACTCTGCTTGTTTTTATGTGAAAATAGGGACAATTTTAATAATATAATTAAACTGTTATGTGTTTACTCACGTAAGAGAGTTACCTGATTTATTCTGCTATCTTGCTTGAAAGGCTGAAAATATTCCACTGAAATACACCATTAAAAAGAAACACAACTCACTCTTAATATTTGCTGGAAGAATAGTGAGACTCTGCCAAACTTCTGTAAAGTCAAACTTATAATTATCACTCACAAAAGGTAAATTTATAGCACTTAGAGTCGGTAAGGCATTTTCAAACTTAAATACATCACTGTAGTACCTTGACATTGAGTATCATAGTCAACTACTTAAAAAATACCCTGCACAATTTAAGGCAGGATGTGTCACCTCAGCACTTTACATTGATTGAACAAAATTTCACTAACTGGAAGTTGAAGCATTTCATCAGGCACAGATTGTCCCTACCATGCGAGTTCAATAGACTCACCTGGGTCTCTAATGATAATAGAGTGGCATTCCACCACCTCCATTGTGATGAGAATAATAAATGGAAAGTGCTACCCAGCTTTTAAGCCTCTTTCTTAGTATAAGGAGGATTTTTATTAAGGAGAAATATTGATCATGAACAGTCATAATGCTAAAAGTAAATAAAGATCACAGGAATAGTTGAGCAGAACATACTAAAGAATATTCTTAAATGAAAAAAGAGGCAATACTCCACATTTCTAGAATTTAACCAAGAATATAAAGTGTTTCAATTTATACAGTGATTTTATTCCAATATGGTGCTGCTATTTAGCCTGTAAGGAGAAATCTACAGACTAAGTAAATTTAAAAAAAAAAAATTGTATCTTAAAATGTAATTTCCGGTGAATACTCTTTTCATATTTCTGGTGCAATAGAGAACTGGAATGAGATAAAAAATGCATAAAATATCATGTTTTATTTATTGTATTCCCTGTATCGTATAAAGAATCAAGGCAACAAATAATCTATAAATATCCATTAATCTATTCTAAAATTCAAATTACACAGCTTATCTAACTGGAATAATTTTGTGAGTGCTTGTTTTATATTGTGAATATTTAAGTGATGTGATTAAGGATGATAGTGTATATCTTTAGGTTTTATTTAGGCAGTACTTGTAATTTCTTTTCTCTCAGTCACTACTATTTCAATCAGGTTGTGTCCTCTCTGACCTCTCATTTCTCATGATCCTAAAGTATCTCCCACTTCTACTCCTCCCACCTTAATCCATTCTCTGATGAGTACTTGAAGGATTTTTGTTTTATGTTTATTCTGTGTGAATTGGATCACTTCTTACTTACAACCTCTCAGAGACTTTTTATTTTTTGTTTAAATTATTCATAAATGTTTCACTAACCTCACACAAGCTCTTCTTTCTCTATCCCACACTGCTCCACTTACCTTTTCTCTCTAGGTTCTCAAATACAGCAAGATGTCTCTGCCTCCATAGCTTACTTATACATGCCTTTTCCAGTTTGATGCAGCTTCTCCTCCATCTTCTCTTTCTAGGCTTCAGATTAATAACCTAGCTAAGAAAGCCTTTTTAAGACATTGAATATAAAATAATCTTTTGCATAATTTTTTGTATTACTAATTAATTCTCCTTCAACTACAGTCATTTAAAAAATTTTAATGCATTCATACCTTTTTATTATCTTACTATAAACTCACTAATGGAAAGAAAAATGCCTCTCTCGCTCACTCACTGCTGGGTCCCTATCAGCCAGCATCATGAGTTCTCCTAGTAGGCATTCCATAACTACTTACTGAATGAACAGGTGCTTAGTAGTTAGCATTGGTCCATCCAGTGCAGTAAGAATACTGGATAGGACAAAGGTGATGAATTTTGACACACAAGCATAGTCTCCAGCTCAGGTCTACTTAGGTAACTATAATTTGTTCATATTTGAAGATGATACACTTTATAATTTTTGTTATTTTAATTGAAAGCCTCTGTCTTGTTGATAGTCCTCTCACAATATAGAGTATCCATTCAGGCGTGTTCATTCACTTCCACTGTTGTTCTTTGGACATTTGTTATATTCTTCTAGACTGTTAGTCAAAACCTGATGGTCATACCTTGCATAACTTAACTCTAAATCAATTTTCTTCTTTTCACAATTTCTCCTCTGTGACCAAGTCCTCCTGTTAATTCTTTCCTAGAAATTTACAGTTTTGCCACATGCATGAAATTAGCTTGCTTGACTTTTATCTAATGTGACTTGGTTTTACACTAAGACCTGAGTTCAAATCCAGATTTCACTACTTAATTGCTAAAAGCACGTGGGCAAGTCTCCTGTCCTCCCAGATTCTCCATTTCTAAAGCAAGATTAAATCTGCCCTACAGGTCTGTAGCAAGGACTAAATGATATATTTTCTTAAACTATTTTTAAAAATGCTTGACAAGTAGCACTTTCCTAATAAACAGTAGCTTTATCTAGTAGCTGGGCCTTTCTTCCTATTTGCTCCCAGGGATTCTCCTTCTGCATGAGTTCTGGCAAGGTTCTCTCTACCAGCTTTCTCCTGCAGGGTAGTTAGACTTTGTATACCTGGCATGTCAAGACTTACAAAAGTACAATAGTGGAAACTGCCAAGTCCTAAAACCAAAACTCAGATCTCATATAGAACCATCTCCACCACTTCTACTGCAGGAAGTGATTGACAGGGTCAGGCCAGATTCAAAATAGGAGAGAATCTTTACAACGTATGAATCCTAGAAGCTATGGTTATTTCCCGCTAGCTATTGCAAATAAAAATATTCAGTTAAAAGCACATGCTTTGGTCCAGGTAACATTAAATTATAATCCTGGGTCTCCTGTCCCTTGATGTCTTTATTTTGAAAATAGCACTAATTATAGAATAATATTTTAAATTTGTTAGGAGGATTACAAATGTGAACCTCTTAAGAGTATATCTGGTACAAGGTTCATCAAACTCTACTTTACTTGTATTGCTGCTACTCATCAGTTACATGCTTTATTTTTATCTGAGATACTTAGCCTCTCTTATAATGTTTCCTTTATAGTTTTAAAATAATTTATACCTATTAGCATGGTTGTGAAAGTTCAGTGAGATGTTATCCTGTTGCCATGCAGAAAGTAGTGTCACTGACTCTAGTACTTTTTTCTCCAGTAGTAATGTCATGGTGAGTTTGTGGAAGGTAGGAATAAATGAAAAAAATAAATGTCAATATTAACTAGGACTACACTGAAATATAGTAAATCAATAAATGGCAGTTAATATTAGATAGTTAATTTTTTTTCAAAATGTTTTATTTTGATATACAAGGTGATAGCATAGTATTTAAATAACTATTTATAAAACAATAACAATCTTTTTTTGAATAATGCAAAAGTCCCCATTGCACTCTGTGAACAATGATAAAAATTAGAAGGAAATTGTGAATTTTAAGTTATTCAGAATCATGACTTATTTACTCCTCCCAAAGCTATAATACAATGATTCTGTGTATTGGTCTCAGTTTCATAACTTTGTTAATTGGACTGAGCAGTGGTGAGGCTACACTAAGTAAATTCTTCTAAAGGAACTTAAAATATTCACTAATACCATAGAGCCAAGGAAAGTAATCAAAGGTTACTTTCAATAGTCCTCCCTTAAAAACTACTAATTAAAAAGAAATATATAAAAGACTTTCTAAAATTTGGCAATTTTTACCATTATTTTCAAATGAAGTGTTTATTCAATAAACACTATATGTCTTTTAAACCTACATGGTATAGATGAGCAGAATTCACTGTGCCTCAGGCAAAAATAAGAAAAAGACAGAAACAAATAATAGTCTCATACAATAATGTTTGCCATGGTATAAGATATATATTTGAATGGATATAGAATTTTGACATTGGCAAAGATGCGAAAACAGAATATACCCTACCTGTTCTCAGGCAGTCTCTCTAATAATATCCCTCAGTGCTTTTGCTAATTTGTCCTAAATCCTAATTACAGAAATTTAATCTATAAACATTTGTGAGTTATAGGAAAGAAGTATATATATAAAAGATGTAAAGATAACTCCATCCTATTATTCTTTGATATTTCCCCTAAATTGCTCAAACTGGCTCTTTGCAAATCAATTCTATCATGAACCACTGAGCATTTATCCAATCTATTTGTTCTTGACCAGAGCTGACATTAATAGTGTGTACTCCTCATTCTTTTATGTCAACATTTGATTTTATATACAATTGTGTAAGCAAAAAATCCTACAGTGGAGGAAAAAATGTAGCAAAAAGTGAGGAGCAAGAGGAGTTTTTCCAAAATATATATCTCAATGGGAAGTATCAGACTGCCCTTTACAACAATTTTCTTGGAGAGTATAGTTTGTTTAATAGTTTCGTGATTATATTTGATCCTTTACTATATCACTATCCAGGAAAAATATGATGTAAACCACAAATAAGAGTCACATATGTAATTTTAAATATTGTAGTGGCCACTTTTACAAAAAAGTTTTTAAATATATGTGAACATAGTTTTAATTATGTACTTTTCTTTAGCACAGAATGTTATGATTTAATACCAAAGTTACTAATAGGATATTTTTTTGTTCTAAGTCTTTGAAATCTTCTATGCATTTTACATTTACATCTTCACCTGTACTATGCACAGTTCAAGTGACCAATTTATATCTTATTAGACAGAGGCAGCCATGTCTGGAATAAAATAATCAAAAAAGAGATTGGTTGGAGAGCATGTGAACATGACAGGCAAAGGCTGGATCATGCCCACTCCCGTAAATCAACTTACTATGACTGGATTTTATTCTAAGTATGATTAAAAAAAAAAAAAAAGAAACAAACAAACTCTACCAGATATAATTGAGAGTACAGACTGATAACCTGATTTCTCTGGCTTCCATGAATACATTTGACTAGAGATAGAGAATTCTAAGTATGAGGGGAAGGAAATCAGTGAGAAAATTTATGACATTATAAAGATAAAAGGTCACTATGGCTTCAAGAAGATTTCACATCTTAAGATTCCAACTCCATGTTGAAAGTTAGAATTTTCAGTTAGGAATTGACATGCAAAAATATACTCCCACATACCTTCAAAAGTAACACACAACCTTCTATTTAAAGCTTTCAAAAAACTTAATAACACTCCTCATAAAAATTGAGATCCTTTTAATTACATGTATTTTATAACTTTATAGCAGCTTTGGAAAATTCATATAAAATCCAATTATAGCATTTTATCAATCTATAAAACATGTGGATACATAGTACATAATATACATGTAGATAGGGAATGCTAAAATAAAATGTAGTAGTGATTTTTATGTATGGAAATATGTCAAAATAAAAATAGAAAGATGAATAAAATGCATTGATTAAAATTCTGTATTTTCCTAAAAGTATGGACATATTGTATATAACACTTATCAATGATATATTGTATTTCTGCAACTTACAAAATATACATTTTTATGTATATGTTTATCTCTCTTTTATCTCTATTTTTTAATTAACCCTACAAACTGGAAAAGATTAACAAATCATTTTCCAACACAAATATTATTAAAATGCTTGTTCTTTCTCTAAATCATTCCAAATCTATTGATAAAAAGTGTGAATCTGAATCTAAGTTATGAATCAAAGTAATAATTAGTGTTATTGTAATAAACATCTGATACAATCATGATGTAGGAGATAAAAGAGGTTGGAAAATATTTTATCATAATTATATAACCATCAAATTAAGTAATGAATAATTGAACTACTGAGTAGTGAGGAGAAAAAATAATCTAGTGTCAGCAACTAGCTTTAAACATTGTGGTTTGTATCAACTGAATATGGGATACTCTTATGTGGGGCACCATCCATGGCCAGCATATAAAACCAGGTTTGGTGAGCTGTCAGACATGGAAATCTGGCTTCCAGGAACCGGCAATCACTGAGAGATTGTACCAGATTGCCTGGAGTATGTGGTATCCATGCAGAGGCTCAGTGCAGATACGGCTGGCATGACCTGCTAGAGCAAATGGCTCTCTTAACTCCACCCCAGACAGTTTCTCAGGGAAGAAGCTCCTCCTGGCACCGCTTTTACCTGTATGGCTATAAATAAAATAAAGGTGGACTCTTCCATCTTTGTTATAGCCAAATCTTAGCATGGCTAAATCCATCATGCCCCCTGCTTCAAAAGGTAATTTTGTCTTGTGGTTTTTCTATTAAATAAGTTTCTTAGCAATTAATTTACAGCCAGCCCATCCCTCCAACAGAAATTCTTTCCCTGACCCTTGCTGAATGTGTGATGAGACTCTTATGGTTCATTTTATGAGTCAACTTGACTGGGTCATGGGGAGCTCAGATATTTAGTTAAATATTATTTCCAGGCATGCCTGTGAGAATGTTTCTAGGAGAGACCAGCATCTGAATTGCTAGATTCAGTAGAGTGAAGTAGATTATCCTTCTCAATGTGGGTGGACAACATCCAATATGTGGAGGACCTGGGAAGAACAAAGAGGTGACTGTTTGAGATGGGACCATGGTCTTCTCCAGCCCTCAGACAGAGACTTACACTATTGGGTAACATAGGTCTCAGAAGTTTGACTCTGACTGTAACTATACAACCAGCTTTCCTGGGTCTCCAGTACATACACATCAGATCATAGGACTTCTCATTATCTATAATTTCATGAGCAAATTCCTTATAACATCTATATATGGAGTAATATAGAGATATAATTATCATTTACATAGGTAATATACCTATACATTTGCTTTTATCTATACATACATACTTAAAGAGATGTTTGTAAAATAAATAATGTATACACACACATCCTATGAATGTGGTTTCTCTTAAGGCTGCTGACTAATATATGCAATTTAAAATTTTCTTTAAAGACAATGAATTCTTGCAGAGCAGTAAAAATGTATGATTATAACCATTTATGTGTAGATACATAATTCGCACACACATAATCAAACGTGGATACAGATAATATTTTAACATGGTGCTTATGGGTTCTCAAAATGTACAAATGTGCACAAATATGTACCTCTGGAAGTTCTCCTCCACAAGACTTAAAATATCCCAATAAAAACTTCTTGATTCAATAAACTAGAAAGCAATAGATTTTTTCTGGGCATTGAGCCAAATAAGTATGATAATGCTGATTTGAAACATGAAGCCCTCTTGTGGAAAGTCAGCTATATGCTCATTTATTTCTGGAAGCCTCATGAAAAGGGAAAAATACCCTAAACATATCTCTTGCTGTACTCATTAAATACTGTGAAGCCATTAGGGCAAATCATCATTCACACTGCTCCTCACTTTGTTTGGCTTTGTTTATAGATTCTATTTAGAGGCACTTGGAGAAAACATTCACCAAAATTTTAATCACTTATCAAATTCCTAGTAAGTAGAGTGCTTTCAAACACTAACAATCCATTAACAGTTATAAAATCAAACAAAATGATATAGAATCAAACTGACAACTGGATAAGCACTTCAGCTGCATTTGTTGGAATTATTCCCACCCTTGAATGCTTTCAGCTAGAAAATAATAACAGTAATAATAATGCCGTTCTTGATTCTTTCAGCTACTGAGCTAGAAAGGGCAGTTAAACCAAACAAGTCCTTAAAGACTGAAAAATGATGATAAACAGAATTTTATAAAAAGTGATATACCTGACGTAATATGTTTTATTAGGCAATTGCCAGAGTAAACAATAGTTTTAGAATAAACATAAAAATCTGAATTTCAATAATTGAAAAAGCACTCACTGAAAAGCATTCACTAAAATGTAAATATTTACTAATATTATACATTTTAAATAAGATTCTATATAATTCTGACCATAGAAATATTATGTAAGTACATTTCAATAAAAATAAAACAATCAAAAAACAATCCTCTATACCTAAAGCATGAAAATGGAAGTCAGATATGTGTATAATAAAATTTTGTAAACTTTTGTATTTCAACTCGATGGGCTTCTTTATTTATTTATTTGTTTATTTTTTTGGTACCAGGAATTGAACTCATGGCAGCACTTAACCACTGAGTCACATCCCCAGCCTTTTTAATTTTTTTTTTATATTTTGAGACAGGGTCTCACTAAGTTGCTAAAGCTGGCCTTGAACTTGTGATCCTCCTGCCTCAGCCTCCTAAGTCACTGGGGTAATAACAGCATGTGCCACTACATGCAACTTGATGGACTTTTTGATGATGCTTATGTTGATCTATTTTTGATGATTATGCGTATATCACCTATTGCTCTCATTTTTCTGAAGATGATGAAGTCTAATTCTACCCTACTGAGTTGCACTAATTCTCCTGTATTGAGGAATATACATTACAATGGAAAAGTTATGATTGTGGATTTTAGAGAAGACAACTATCACTTAAAAAGAATTCATAGATTATCATAGAAGTAACAGTTTTATAAAATACTATGCAAAATTTTATTTATTCTTTCATTCAGGAAAGATTTAGATTAAGCCTGAACCCCTTTTGAACAAGCATCCAAAAGTCCCTCTCTTTTGTCTTATAATGACTATTTTCCTTTCTTTTATTTCAGATTCCTAGATTTCTCCTGTTCTCCAAATTTTTGGTGATTAAGCAGGCAGGCTTGGTTTCATGCTGCAATCTCCAAAACATGCACCAGTAAGTCTATGAATAAATCTGAACCAAATTAATACCAGTAATTCCCTGAATGAACAAAATAAAAAATTAATTGAACTTTTACACATTAAAAAAGCAGATTAACTACATGCATCTTGTGGTAAAATCCAATATGCAGAATGCTGTCTAATGATTAATGTTTCTGAAGTCCAAGTACAAAATTCCTATTATCTGCAACAAATAAAGAGGCTTACTGTATATATGAAAAAGTCAATATATTCCTAGAGAGCTAAAAAATAGTTTCTGAAATGACTTTCCAGATGAACATTCAATGTATATATACTCTTTGCAGACAAAGCTTATTAAATGTTCAGGATAAAGTTTTTAATCTATATTTAATTTTTTTACTAAAAAAGTTTTATAGGAATTGTAATTTAGATTGGGGTGTCATACCTATATTGGGACAACATGGAACAGTGTGTCTTGATTTTGTGCAAATATACAATATCTATTTCCATGGTCTTTAATTTCGGGCTGGAAAGTTGGTAGAGTGCTTGTCTCACATGCACAAAGCCCTGGGTTCCATTCCCAGCACCACCAGAAAAAAAAAAAAAAAATGGTCTTTAATTTCCTACCAGCTGCTTTAAACTTAGGAGTCTCCATCTGACTGAAGGGAAGGGCACACTGGTTCCTGAAATGTGAGGAGACAAGGATCAACAATGGCCAGCAGAAGAGTTCTGATATCACCAGGGGGATTGCTTCACCTGAGATCACAAATGCAAGCCTGTGACATGTTAGATATGACTGAAGTATTTGAATTATCCAGGATGAAACACGGAAAGAATAAAACAATTAAAAATAATAAAATAAAGCCCACAAGAAAAGGTAGTGGGGAGTAACACATCAGTTCCCAATTGGGGAAAAATATTTGATTTGTGGTTATTAAAAATTATGCTTTGTTTTTTTCCTCTGTTGATTTTACTATCTTAATTAGGATTTCAAAGTAAAACATTTGAGTTATTCCAAAGAGCATTATAATATTCTCTAAATGGAGCTGTAGCTACTCATAGGGAGTGTTTTCCCTTACTAAATCCAAAAATTGTTCCTCTATTCTTCTGTCCAGTGAACAGCCTATTAGTGCACAATCTGAATCTTCCCACCTTTGTCACACTTTTGCTTATACAATTGCTCCTCTGAACTATAAAGTCTTAGAATGTTGGTGAAGTGAAAAAAAAAATGTCCGTGTCTTGATCATTTGAAGATACACAGGAAGGCAAGCCAGTGTTTGAGTTACACGTTATCTGTAATATGGTTTAGACACAAAAGTATTTTTAAAATTTTTTTGTTGAAAATCAAGAGCTTTTAGGTGATATTAGAAATTAGATTGAATTTGATGTTAAACTAAGAATTATTAGTCCACTATAGGCTCTCTGGTTTCTGAATAGTCCTTCCAATTGAATGGTACAATTAATTTCTGATTGGATGAAACAGAACTGCATTTTGCAATCAACTCTGACACTTATTATTCTATGCCCAGAATTGACACACCATTAGTAGTTCTGGGAATTGCTCAAAATATATCTAATTTATGGGTTTATATAAGCAATTTTGGCCTATAGCTTTGCCCGAAATTTCAGCCACAATGAAATTTGTATATTGGATATGATGTACATACTCCATTATATATTCTTTGATTAAGGCAATTCATCATTCTTTCCAAAGACAAGTTAATGATTTAAATAAGCTTATAAAGTTTCCTCTATATTTTATTAGTTAGCATTATTTTCAGCTAAAACTAAGCAAACATTAGAACAATTTGTTAGTGCCAGAAAAATTTGCAAAGTTAATCTATAATGAATCTTGTTAAAACCTAAACAAAGGTTGTAGAATTATAATAGAAACCAAGATGAGAATTTTATTGTAAAAGAAATTATATATTAGGAATAAGAAATTTATATGAGATGTCATTACTTGATAAATTCATAAAATACTGCAGTTTCAATATATTGCTCCTGATTTAGCTTGTCCTAAAACTGCTAAAACACAAAGATCTCAAAACAAATGAAACAAACAAATAAATAAATAAATAAAGCAAATAAAATTTCTCTTTAAAATAAAGCAAATAAAAGCAAATTGATTATGAGTTCTAGTTTTTGAAAATCCTTGCCTTTTACAAACTTTTAACTGGAATATTAATAAACTTGCTACCTATTTGAAATGATTTTTATATGACAAAATATTTTAAAAGTTGGGTTGTATAGAAAGATGTGTGTAACAATATTTTGGATTTTTTGGTGGAGAAATAAGGTTTGTAGAGTGTTTTGTAGAATCTTATAATATTACTCAATAACTTTCCTCTAGGAAATATCATCAAAATTTAAGTTTAATCAAAAAGCATATTTTTAAAAGTCATAGTGGTAAATGATGGAACACAGTCTCTGTATTTTTACTGAAAAAAGTGTTATACATTGTTCAAGGATCTTAATGAATTAGAACCTAGGGCAGGCACATGTGAACACACAAAAAAAATTATATGTTTTAATAGATGCAATAGATTGATAGATGACAGATATATAGAGATATGGATGTTACACATGTGACCTCCATGCTCATATTATTACACTCAGCCTGTTATAACAAAATACCATTGACTTATTGCTTAAACAACTTGAATTATTCCCATAGTCCTGGAGGCTGGGATGTTTAGAATCAAATGATGCTAGCTAAAGTTTCTCTTGCTAGCATATAGATGGCTGCCATCTAGCTGTGTGCTCATACAACTGAAAGAGAGAAACAGGAGGCAAATCTCAGGTATCCCTTTTTATCAGGGCATTATTCCTGATAAGATTTCTTTATGCCCTTATGACCTCACAGGTCATACAGATCTATCTTTATGACCTTATAGGTCATGGACTTCTATCCTATGATCTCATAATCCCATAAGAGTCCCATCCTTGTCGAAACCTAATTACCTTCCAATGACCCCATCTTCCAATACCACCATATTATTGGGGTTTGGGCTTCAACATACAAATTTAAGGAAACCTAATTAAGTTAAAAGAAATACTGAAATACAAGCTTGAATGCCTTTTTAATTTTTTTTTTTATTTTTTTGGTACCAGGAATTGAACTCAGTGGCACTTTGCTACTGAGCCACATCCCCAGCCCTATTTTGTATTTTATTTAGAGACAGGGCCTCACTGAGTTGCTTAGCATCTCACTTTTGCTGAGGCTGACTTTGAACTTCTGATTCTCCTGCCTCAGCCTCCCTAGCCTCTGGAAATATAGGCATGAACCACCATGCCTGGCCAGAATGCCATTTTAAATAAAGTATATGACCATTTTAATCTATTAAAATTATTGGAATGTGATTGTTTTTCCAGAAAACAATTTTTGATGTTCCGTCTTGAAACAACCATTTATAATATTTAGAACCAAGTTTCAGTTATTGTTAGAATGAATTGAAAGTCTTTTACAGTTATATTATCTAATAGTATAACTTATGGTGCCATCTTTTAAAATTTTCTTTATGTTCAAAGTTTAATATCACTTCATTTTTATTTCTTAGGAAATATAACAAAGGTTTTTAATTCTTCTCAAATTTCCTTTTCTTTTTTTATCATGCATGGGAGTGAATACAAGATTGCCTAAGGGTCATCTGCTATCTTGCTTCAAGTAACGAGAGTAAGGAGTTAGACTGAAGATGATATTCATGCAATAACTGTTACAGCCTAAGCAGAACAGATGGAATGCCTGTTGTTATGGCATACTGATGTCACCAGCAATTGATAAAAGTAACAACCCATAGATAATTCAACAAAAGCAGCTGTATGGCTGAAAAGGAATTTTAAAAGGACAAATCAATAAGGATATTTGAGCCATATACAAATCCAAAGAGTCTGGGAATCAGAAGAAGTATCAAAATTGTGGTGGGTAGAAACTATAAAATAAAATGAAGCTTAGATAAAGTACTGACAGAGAACAGTGAAAAATTAATTTAAAAATTTAATTTATTTATCTTTTTTTTCTTGCTTTTCTGGGGAAGAAATTAAGAGGGGTAGATTATCAAAGTTAATTGAAAAATTAGTAGGTACTCATCAAAGTTTAGATATCAAATAAAATATTTTATATTTGGAAATAAGCATAAGAATAAGCATCAAAATTGTTTAAAGTGGTTACATTTTGGGTTCAGAATGAAGGATGGGGACTCAGAGACCCAGTAAGACATCAAAATTCAGTATTCAGTTCTTAGTTGACACTCTGATGTAAAGTGTAAATTATATTTACAAAATTAATAACTTTAATATAGGAAAACTATTTCTGTGACTGTCTTTCCCACATAAAGGGCAAGGTCTGTTATCCCCAAGTGAATTTCAATTGTGTCTTAAAGTACTGTTTAGGATTCCATCAAAGCAGATATCAAAGCAGTTGCTTTATTGGAAAATTCAAATCATGATTGGTGACAAAAATATTAGAAAAATTTTATCTGTGAATATAGCTGTAAGATATTTTTAAAAAGTTAAGGCAGATCCTTAGACATCTAATATAGATGGCATTAAACTTAAACTTTTAAAATTTATTTCAACAGACTTATACTATCTCATTTCCCTTGTTAAATACAATTATTTGAAATAGGTATGGAAAAGTAATAATAAATAGATAAGAATTTACTCACCTTTCAACCATGCATGCATTAATAATCAAGTCTTTCATTTAAGTTACCATAGCCACATATTTGAAACTAAGAATAAACATTGTGTATTCCTTGCTCATAAAAAGTTTATCAACTTGTTCAGAAAACAGAGAAATAACCTCAAAGTTGCAGAACTGTGTAAAAATTACTAAAAGAATGGAATATGCTAGGTTCTAAGAAACAGCAAGATGGGCATTAAAATTAGTCATGTCAACAGCTCTTCCTGTTTACCAATGAAATAGCATTATCGTACATAATTAATTACATTTTCTGTATCCAAATTTTTTATAATCTCAATAATTATATATTTCTTTACGCACAATATGCAACTCAAATAACGTTGTGACTTTTTTGCACCTCACATATTTTTTATTTGTTCTTTTTGGATATACATGACAGTAAAGTATATTTTGACATATTATACATACATTGTGACCTTTAACAAGTAAAAACACTGGAAAACTCTGAAAACAAAAAACATGCCCAACAGTCGATAATAAGGTCAAGAGCAAGTTTTGAAGTGATTTTTATGGTATTAAAACAATTGACTATTGCTATCATTGTGCCCCAAATATTTTGGAAAATACAGGTTAGTATTTTGCTACATACAGGTTAATTGTTCAGTTTACAAATAAGACTTGGATCAAGAATACTGTCAATTAAATTCAATGACTGAAACCATATCTTTGTAACGAAATGGCAGAGTCTTTTTCAAGAAAAAGCTACAGTCCCTATAAAGCAAGAGTTAGAGTAAGTACTAAATAAGGATTGCAGTAAGAGATGGTGAGGCCTAGAATTTCGGGGATCTGCATCCACATTATGGTGTACACATTTCATCTGGAATGCTGTTTAAATCAAATAAAAGGTGCCTTTGCTGAGCAGAACCAGCACCTGAACTGTGCTTAGAACAGAGAGTTTTTGCAAGATATTATAACAGCATTCCAAGCAGAGGTTTCAAAATAAGCAAGATTTAGCTCATAAGTATGTTTCCTTGGGTCAACACCTGGTTTGAAGTGATGTGTAGTTCAGCCAATATTAAGAATCAGGTAAATTGCACTTAAAAAGTCCTGCTTTCAAATTACTCAGATAAATTTACAACTCTTGCCATAGTGGACAACTAGGCTCACGCTCTAGCATTTGCAATGTTTCAGTAATTTTCATAGGCTCTGTGATCCTGGTCAAGATGACAAGGACAGCTATCTTGGCTTCAAATTTATTCTTTCTGACCGCCCTGTAGAAGTGAACCTGGGTTCTTTAAATAAATTTTCCTCTGGCAGATGGTAAAGACGTTTTTCAGTGGAGGGTACTGAAGAGAATACTTTCAGCCTGGTCCCTGGGCTGGCTCCTGCATGTGGATGTCCTCTGTGGCACCTGGCTGCTACAGCGTAGTGCACATTTACTTACACCCAGTGGACAAGAGCTGGCACCAGAAGGCCCTGGTGTACTTTCTACTTAAAAAACAGTCCTGGTTATTTTGCTGCCCTCTGGAAGACATGGCCCACCCCATACCTGTCCTGCTGGTATGGTACCCCAACAACCTCTGCCACCCAATGAGCCACAGTCTTGTCCTCTGCATCAGGGCATGGAGAGCAGTCCTGGCAGGGCTTCTTCTCTGGGTACTCTGGTATCCCAGGCAGTGACTGCTCTTTTATATAGAGCATTTCTTTACTCTTTAAAGCTTATCATTAACCAATTTCTTGTACATAAATCCATGCTATAGTTAACAGTCACTTTTATAAAATATTCTGTGTTCAAGTTAGTGGGTGGTTTCTCTCTAGTGGTTAGACTTAAACTGATACAAATTCCATTTCTCATAGGGCTTGTTGTTATATTCCTTCATGTTGGACATACATTTCACTATACTATATTAGTCTCCATCAAAAGTGCAAATATGAAAATCTAGGTAAATGATATTTTTCACAAAAAAAGAAAGAACATATTTTCCTGTGGAAATACAGTTTATTCCTATGTGCTTAACAGAAAAATTATGTAACTGTGAAGTAATAAAAAATATGTGCCTGTGTTTTCAATTTGATGCAAATCTATAATGAAATGTGATTTTGGGGGACACTGGAAAGCTGGAGGTTCAAGGATGTCAGAACTCCAATTTCTGCTCCCCACTCACCCCAGTGTTGATACTGTAGACTCATTGTCTGGATTTGGGTTCAATAAATGGAGAAGCCATGTTTTTATAAATGTACTCTTGTCAATGTAAAAACTAAAAGCAAATTGTTGCTTTAAGTTCCTCTTGAATATATGTGTAGGTCTCAAAGATTTCACCCCAGCATAAAATACAGTTTCTTGCATCTGACTGGATTCATCATGAAAGAGTCCTTTCACTATGAAGGTATTCCTACTGAGCAGCTGTGGACTTGTGGAGGATCCTGTGGTTTTGCTGCATGTATTATTCCTGTTTGTGTTTCTCAATCCATTGTCTCATTTTGAGGTCTATAATAAGTAGGAAACTTGATCCAACATTGGAATGTGTGCATGTTTTCTTGGATGGGTTTGTTCCCACTGCCAGTCCACGTGCAATACTGTAATACATATTAAGAACCATAACAAGTTTAAGAAAACAAGCACTGGTCAAAAGCATAATAAACCCCAAGTGACAAAACTGCTACTGTTTTCTCAATGTGAATTAAAGGAAACAGCATTACAAACTACAGTGATGTACAAAATTGTTTTAAAAATGCCTGGAACCAAATCATTTTAATAATGGGAAATTTAAAAAATAAATCCATTGAGTAAGACTTAAATATTCTGAGCCAAATAAATGTTTTCAAAAGTATTAGCTAGAAAATATTATGCTTAATTTGGCAAAGATATGGATGAGAACTTACAGGCAGATATTCCTAAAACCACTAAAATATATGTGTTATCTTTTATTGTAAATGACAAGATGGCAGATATACATAAACATTATCCAATTATCTACAGACTCACTAAAATTACTAATTAGATTTTGCACATTCCTGGCACTTAACACTTTTTGTATTTGGCTAATATTCATTTGTTTGTGTTTTAAAAAAATTACTGTAACTCTGCTTAAGATACACAAATATTATCAATTGTTCATTTCTATACATAAAACTGAAGTTAACACGTATTTACTGAAGGTTATTAATGCAATTAAATCCCTTAGAGATTTTTTACTTCTGAATATAGGTAAGAAGAAGTTTTTGTGTCACACCTCCTAAAGACAACTATTAAGACACAAAAACATTCTAAAAACATCTATTTGAAGATCTTCTTGCTGTACTAGGATACCTGAAAGACAGGAAGTCCTAGGAAGAAAGACTTTTCAGTTAATAATAATGGAGAACTAACCTGATGACCAATGGAAACTATCAAGAAACAAGTCCCTAGATAAATTTAATCAAGTTCATTATAGCTTCAAATATTAAATTGATGAAATCTGCCTCTAAGACTGAGAAGAACAGATCATACAACTCAGAACCTTAAATTACATCTTCAGTTTTCATACAGAACATCCAAGTAAGTTTAAACTCTACATATCACCAATGAACCAAAACATACAGTAATAAATCAAAGGAATCCATATATGACAAAAAAGATGAAGAAAACAAAGAACAAAATTGCAAAAAGAAACTATATTCTATAAAAGATAACTAACTTTCTGATTCTTCTAAGTCTAACTAAAAGAATAAAAATGTCATTTGTTCTCATAGCAACAACATAACAAACAAAAACTCAAGCAAAATAAAAACAAGTTTTATACAAAAACTGCTATGGGCCAACTTGTGTTTCTATAAAATTCATATGTTGAAGTCCTAAGAGAAATGTAAGAGAGGAACCTCAGGAAGAAATTATCCCTGTCAACAGCTTGACCTTGAAGTGTTATTCTCCAGAAATGCTAGAAAATAAATGGGTGGTGTTCAAGTCATCCAGTCCAGGTTGGGGATATAGCTCAGTTGGTAGAGTGTTTGCCTCACAAGTCATCCAGTCATGGAAGCCCTAGCAAAGTGCTATGGTTGCCCTGAGTGTTATCCACATAACAGGCCTGACAAACTGAACTCTATGGAGAACTGAACCATTAATTAGTGAGCAGGTGAGTGAGGAGCTCTAGTTGAGGGTTGCTGCCTAGTCTTTATGTAAGCAGGATCAACGTAGGCAGAGAAACTCTGTGCAGATGAACAGAGAATTCAGCTGGAAGTTGAATGACAATGTTAACCATCAGGGTATATTGAAGTCTGGGAGAACCAAAAGCAGAAGATAATGGTCAGCAGACCTGATGATTATCCCCCTACTTCCCAACGTTCCCAACAAAGTAGTCTTGCAGGAGAAGGTGGTAAGCAGGGAGGTAGGGAGTCTTGTTTATGTCTCCAGTGATTGTGTTCAGTGGCATTGCTAGAGGCAATGAACCTGAATGAGCATGCATGGGGTTTATGGGATGCTGAAAGCATTTTATACTTTTTATTTGTACTGGAGATTTCAGTGTGTGTTTACTTTGAGACATTCCGTAATCAGTATATTTTTCTGAATGTAGACCATACATCTAAAAAAAAGTTTATTTAAGAACATAAATTTTTTCAGCCCATAAATTATCCTTTGAAAATAAACATCAAACAATACAAATATATTCTTAATTTCCTACGTTTATTTCTAAATGTTTCAAATGTTCCTTCTAGTTTGTAGTTCTAAAGATATGTGCCTTGAGACACACTAGTTAGAAATAATCTAAAACATTAACAATGTTATTTCTGTATTGTGGAATAGCTTTCTTAATGTTGTCAGTAACTTGAGAAGTTTATATACATTAAAACTGAGAAAAGGAAAATAACATTTTAAAAATATCTGATGTTGTTCTATAACCTATAGAGATAGTCCACAGTCTTCAATCAGGGATTCAGTTTTATTCTTTTGTCGAGCCTTTCTTTAATGTGCATTCTGTTGCCTGGCAGTTCCCTGTTCTGTCTCATAATTGCAAACTTGTATGTGTATTGCTCCCCTCTCACTTCCTGTGAATAACTGTCCCTTCTCTCATGCTTAATATTACCCCAGTTATTTTCTACTGTGAATTTGCACCTCCTCTCATGTTTCCCCTAATTTACCATCTCTCATGCCTTATCCAAATATTTAGTCTGGCATAAATCAAATAGGTTATAATCCATATCACAGATTATCTACTAGCACCTTCCTGGTAGGAGGCTGTTAGCCTCTTTAGGCAGATGTAGTATATAAATACTTCACATATATGTATATATGTGTATGCATATATGCCTAATATAAAGCAAAATATTTAGCAGCACAAGTAGTAAATTACTAATTTCTCTTTAGAAGAGAGAATATGTGCAAACAACTAAAGTAAAGAAGAAAAATAGATTGGAAGGAGGGAGAAAGAGAGGAAGGGAAGAAAGGAAGAAAGGAAAAGAAAAAACAGAAAAGGCACATGTAAGAACTCACTTTTTAGATCAGTATTGCAGTTCATTTCTACAACTTCCCTTCGTCAAATTACCAGCTACATTAACTCAAAATCAACTGGATTATTATGTTAATAAATAACATTTATTGTTTATAAAATTTTCTTGATTTAGAATGGATTAGTTTTGTTCAGTAAGATTTTGTTCAGTTGTGAGTGTGCATGTTATTCTGGACATGATAAATATTCTCCGTATTTTGAGTCAAAATCACCAAGTAAGTATGAAAAGTCACTACTTCACATAACTCTTTTCAAAGAATCAAGCAACAAAATCCTGTTTGGAAAGGTAAGTCATGGTTATTTTTAAATGTAGCAATATAAGTATAAGAAATATCTGTTATGGAGGTCTTTTATAAATGAATTAATTTATTTATTGTTTGCAGTACTGGGTTTTGGACCCAGGCTCTCTCTACCACTGAGATATATCCTCAGACCTTTCATTTTCAATTTTGAGACAGAGTCTCACTAAGTTGTCAAGACTGGCCTTGAACTTAGAGTTCTTCTGCCTCCGCCTCCCAAGTAGCTGGGATTATAGGTATGTACCATCTTGCCAGCTGAAGTTCTTTTTTAAACAAGTGTTCACTGTTGCTTCATTTGTGTCATGCTTCTTTAAAAAAAATTAAACATAAAAAAAACAATTTAAGTTAAAATGAGATGTATAACATCATAAGATTAGTTTTTTAATTTCCATTTTAAACTAAATATTTGATTTTAAAAGCTGTGTTAAAAGAATTAAAGTGTTCATGTTAAAAAATTCATTATTTTTGCTTTTTTTTTTCCTTTTGTAGTGATCTTTGGGCTTTAAAGGATACTAAACAAAGTAACAGGTGCAATAAAACTAATACTTAAAAAGCAAAGTACTGGGGAATAAAACTGACCACATTATGATACAATATGTGCATATACAAATAAGTAACGATAAAACACTATGATGTAGGATTATAATGAACTAATTTTAAAAAAATAGCCAACTTAGCAATAACAAAGCATTTATGTTTCTAACCCTTATACAGTTTAAGAAACTGTGTAGACCTATTTTAAAAAGAAATTTGTTCCTACACAAAATACATAACCTTCGCTTTTTCTAACTTAACTTAAATTTTCTTTTTTATGTTTAAAATATTTTTAAAATAAGACTTGACAACTTTTTGAGACCCTGTCTCAAAATTCAAAATGTAAAGCTCTGAGGATGTAGTTTGGTGGTAGAGTGCCCCCTGAGTCTAATACCCAGTAATACAAAAAATCAATCAATTAATTAATTAATTTTAAAAAGACCTCCATAACAGATATTTTTAACATTACTACATTTAAAAGCTTCCTGTCTTATCTAATCATGCGTAAGATGTCAGAGAATATTAGCAAACAACTCCTGAAACATCATCTTAATTATATTCTTGCAGCATTGTGCAAAACACTAGAAATAATTGTCAGCAAATTGTTTCTGTCTGAGCAAAAAAACCAATCTGCATGCACTTAAATACAGCAATTGAAGTACTATTTCCATCAGAACAAACAAATGATCATGGATGTCTTAGATAATGAGTTTGGCCAGTTCATATGGAAAAAATAACTGATAATTTCAAAAAGGAAAAGATTTTATGTATAAAAACTGACACTTTCCTCAGAGTATAGAATGTTGCATATGTACAACATACAGAATCATTTTCATTCTTAATAATAAATGCAATTCAAAATCTTGCTTATTAAAGTTGCAATGGGAGGCTTTAAAGATAATAAAACACTGTAATAAGTGTGCAGTGTTATAATATAATCCTATATTAATGTTGGAATTATTATGCCTTTCTTCCTTTTTAGAACTCAGTTTAACAATATGTATCAGGAATGATTTTTTTCCATAATTTTGTCCCTGTGATGAATTTTTATTAAAACAGAATATATGGAAAACAGCACAAATTATGAGAATCCAGTTTGAAGAATATTCACAAAGTGATAACACTTATTTAATCATAACTTAAAAGTAATAAATAAATAAATAAATAAATAAATAAAACTGCCAGTCATTATTCTCCAAAGCAACCAATATTCTTACTTTAGGTACCATGGCTAATCCAAAGCAGATGAAGTACTTATACTCCTTCTTGCAGAGAATTAGAAGTCTTTCTACCTTAATCTTGCCAACACAACATTAATAAATTGTCTTTTTTGAAAACTTGGTCATTCCATTAGTTGTATCTAATTGAAATTTAATTTTCATATTTTAATTATTAATGATGCTGAATACCTATTCATAAAGTCATTAATTATTATGAGTTATTTATATAATTTAGATATGTAGCATAACACACAAAATCAAATTTTTATAATTCATTTAGCAAACAAAATAATTTAAAATTATGTAATTCACAAACATATTTAAAACCAAAAACTTTGCATTATATATATTTGTTCTGTGTAGGGTACATTTTCAAAATCAGATATATTATGCAAACAAAAATCTCTTGTCATAATTATTCTTCAGTGTTTTAATAATTGACTTTATGAAGTAGAATTTTAACAGTATAAAATGCTCTTAGTATAAGCAGATAGTTTGATAACTTCTCACAAATATATAAACCTGCAATCACTAATGTAACCAAGACATAAAATATTTTCATCACCCCCAAAATGTTATCCTGTACCCCTTCCCAACCAGTCCTCATTCCTGGAACCACTGATCTGCATTCCATCAGAATTCCACTGGAAACACCATAGCAAAGGTATAGAGAAAGGGAGACTTTAAAATTGGGAGAATGACAGCCAAATGCAGAAAGAGATTCAGAGGAAGAAGTAAGCAACTGTCAAATGAGGCTGGTAATTTCTGTTAATAGAGCACAGAGTTAGGACTGATGTTTGCCTCTATTAAGAGAGAACTTATTGCTTAATTTGACAACAGGTTCTGTGAGGTACTTGAGGAAAACACCTGACAGGAGTAATTTGCGGTGAAAATGAGAGAATGAAGGATGAGGACAAGTGAGCATAGTGAAGGAACTCTTTCTAGTATTGTGACAAAAGACAACAAAACCAGAAGCAGTAGTTGATCTGTCACAAGGCAAATCCTACTCTTCTCACTCTGCATGTGTCACCTGGCCTTTTGCAGTTTCTATCAAGCCAGTCACTCTCCCTGATGTTGGCCTTTGCCTGGTTCTTCCCTTTGCTTGGAATGCTATCCCTATACATCCTTCTGCCTATATCCACTTTGCTTGAATATCGTCTCCTAATATGTCTTCTCCAGTCCATTCTTTAAAAATTTCATTTATCTTTCTTCCCTTAAAATATTCTTCTAATCCCACCCAATTGGCTCAATTTTTATTTTTTCCTAAGTACTTATAATTTTAGGCATACCCCAGAATTAGTTTATTTATGATATTTATTCCTTATTCCATGTCTCTCCAATAGAAGGAAGCAGAAAATTTTCTTTTGTTCACTGATAGGTTGCAAGATAAAAGATTGACTGGAAGATGCTCAAAAAATGTATTCTGAATAAGCAACAGAATCAAGTTGAAAATAATGGCTTTCAACAGATCAAGAGAAACATAACTTCCATCAGAGAGTAATAAAAATTGCACTGTGCTTTGAGGTTCAAATAATGATGAAAGAGTGAATCTGTGAAGAAGCTATAATTCCTCTTCTGAAGGATTAGCTACAAGAAGAGTGTTCCAAAACAATAATATAGAGGTGAGAGGCTAAATTCATTAAATCATGTTCCTATACTGAGGGGACATATTTTTTCCAGTTGGTAGGCAAAATTTAATTGATGGGAAAACAAAAAGCAAAACAAATAGTTTTATGAACAAGACTAGGTACAGATTCATTTAAACAATTTGGACAGAAATTCAATCAAATGTGTTGATTCTATGTGAGAACTTATAGTACAAAGTATGTTGAGGCAATTTAGAGCATGACCAATATGATTTAAGAATAGTATTGAGTGGACTGGGGATATAGCTCAGTTGGTAGAGTGCCTGCCTCACAAACACAAGGCCCTGGGTTCAATCCCCAGCACCAAAAAAATACAAAAACAAAAAAGAATAGTATTGGGTCGGCCAAAATACTATAGAGTAAGGCTATGTCCAAGAAATAAAGAAGTCTGTCAGAACAAAGAAAAACCCAAAAATCATCTCAACAAGGTCACAGATAATTGCACATCATCATTATGATGTTCAGAAACAGATATTTAAGCTGCCTGGGCAAATGACATATTTTCACATGCCAATGGATGTTTAGTTTGCAATTATCTATTTTCATGTATACTTATCTTTTGAAGTATGCAAATAAGTGATTTCCATGCATAATATTGGCACTCATTTTGAATATTGGACTTGTAATAAGATTGCTAATGGTAGAAGAAATGGTTTACTTGCTGAATGCTGCAAACATCAAAAATTGAATTTGTAAATTTTTCATGAAAGAGAGAAAATTTCAAAGTTTTTCAAACCAAATATAATCTTTTGATGTAAAACTTATTTTGTGCAGAGAGATTGATGAACCATCATAAATTTTGATAGATACAAATCTGAACAGATAAAATAAGACAAAGAAAAATATAAAATTAGCCAGATGGCAACTAATATTTTCTAGGAACTAGTTAGAAATTATGTATATTATTTCTGCTTTGTCTGATGCATTTGAACCAACCAATCATTTTTTTTTAGTTTTATTTATTGTAACATGAAAGATAAAAATATTCTTAAAAAATCAACATCATTTTACAAGTACAAATTATTTATAGGGAATTTTATAAACACAGATGTCAAAAATATACTTTTGAAAGCCTACAATGTGTAAGTGATCCTGGTAAACTGAGTTCAGTTTATAACATAGCTGTTTCTCCTGTCAAAGTGTTTCCACCTGGAATTGCTTTGTCCTAAAACATTATGAAGCTGAATACCACTAAAATAAAGTTCTAATGAAACAGTCCATATAAGAAAGAGATTTAATGTGATTAGGGAGATCAGTAAGAGCTGTGTTGAACTGTTTCTTAAAGATGCAGATGTCCCTTACAGAACATTAATAGCTTTACTTAACTATGAGGCTCATAAAAAGAAGTTTATACACCATGAAAGAAATTTTTTTATGAAAAGAAAAATCTATTAATGAGAAAAATCTAGTAATAGGTACTTAGCACAATGGTACCAAGTCAATAAAAATCAAATGTGTATGCAAATGAGCATCTTACTAAAGGTATATGAAAAGTTCAGAAAAGAAAAAGGAGTTAATTATCTAATTTTAAAAACATGATTTTGAAAATTTTTAAGCCCTACATTTTTTAATGATGTAAGAATCTTCACAAGAATATTCTAATCTATTTATGAATACCTAAATCCATTTTTAAGCTCTTGCTGCTGTCTCTTTACATTATATAGTTCTTAAGCTATAAAAGGTCCAATGGTTTTTATGGTATAAAAAGTCCAAATTAGTTTTTGTTTAATTCTATAATGAAAAAGAGCATTGATTCATATAATATATGTTAAGAAATGTTCATTTTGAATCCATTTATTTTCCTCTGGAAATACTTTAGATCATGGAGTACATTTTTTGAAATATATCTTATATTTTAAAATTGAGTATTTTGTTAATGAATTTCCAGAAATATAAATCAAGGAAGAAAACTATTTGCAATAGCTACGGAAAATTTGAATGCCTATGAAAAAATTTAACACAAAAGGTGAAAGATCTCTATAATCAAAAGTATAAAGCACAGATGAAAGAAATTTAAGCAGACATGCAAAATATGGAAAAGCATCCCATGTTCATAGATTTGGAAAAACCAATATTGTTTAGTTTCCACACTGTCCAAAGCAATTTATAGATTCAATGAAAACTGTATCAAATTTCTAATAGCATTCTTTATAAATTTAGCAAACCATCCCAAAATTTGTATTGAACCACAAAAATTTCTGACTTGTCAAAGCAAATCTAATAAAAAATAACAAGGAAGGAAGTATTAAACTATGACTTCAAAATATACTACAAAGCTGTGATAATCAAATCATCATGGCTTTTGACATAAATATCATGCCATATACCAATGAAGCAGAATAGAAAGCCTTGAAGGAAACACACATACATCCATAACCTACTGATTTTTGATAAAAGTTCTAAGTACATGCATTTTTTTTCAAGAAATAATGTGTGTGTGTGTGGGGGGGGGGTAATAGGATGTTCACATACCAAAGAATAAAACTAGAAAACTATCTCTTATCAGTTACAAAAATTCCTCAAAATGATTTAAAGATACAATGTAATACCCACAACTATGACACTACTTGAAGTAAATATAGGAGAAATGCTTCAGGACTTTGAAGTGGACATTAATTTTTTGGAGAAGAACCTCAAAGCACAGGAAACAAAAGTAAACATAGACAAGTGGAATTTGATCATATTGAAAACCTTCTGCAGATCCAATGAAACCATCAACAGTAAAGAGAGAACATGTTATTGGGGTTCAAGAGTGACTGATAAATTCCAAGGAAGTAGAAATCTCATTAAAGTAAATAATAACAGAAAACATCTCAAACCTAGAGAAGAATACAAATATCCAGATGCAGGAATGTTAAAGATCACCAAATTCAACTCAACAAAATCTACACCAGGACATATTAAATCAAACTCCAAAGGTGAAAGATAAAGAAAAGATTCTCAAGTCAAGAAAAGAAAAGAAAGAAAGACACCTGAGGATGTGCCAATTGGCCTGACAGCAGACTTCTCAATGAGAAAGTTCCAACCAGGAGAAGATGGCCTAGGATTATTGAAGGAGAATCCACCACCCAAGAATTCCAGCTTTAGCAGAGCTGTCTTTTAGATACGAATGAGTGATAAAGACATTCCCAGACAAACAAAAGCTGAGAAAATACATCTCCACCAGTCCTATCCTACAAGAAATGCAAACAGGTGTTCTTTGCATTCGAAGGGACATTAATGAGTAAGAAAAAAACAATTAGAAGGTGTAGGAGTACCTGAGGCAATGTGGCTTGCATCATAGGAAGAAGCATAATTATGGAACAGACCTGCTCCTCTCAGAAGCATAGACAAACCTGAATTATGCTCTCTGTGAGCACCCAGAGCCCAGGCACTTCCTCTTCCCTTATATGGTATGATCATGAGCCCAGCACGGGAGAATCAAAAGAGCTTAACAAATGGTGATTTGCTACTATATGTTATATAAGCTTTGTAATTCTGTAATAAAATTTGAGCCTGTGTCCATGAGAACCTGGCATCCCAGCGTGGTGTGTTGGAGGCCTCTACGGGAGCGCTCCCGGCATAGTATACTCGCTGTGGCATTTATCATCCTTACTCCCACAGGTCGCTCCTGTTCATTATCACAACAAGAAGGCAAAGAATTTCTGCTAAGAATAACAACACATATTCAGAATTCTCTAAAACTGTCAACTTGGTCAGCCAACCAATCACATTTTAGTATGAAGACTAAAGATTAAAAAAAACTACATTGATATGTTAAGAGATATAGAATATGTAAATGTGAAAACTGCATATCATAAATTAAAATTATGGGAGGAATGGATTTAAGTGTAGAATTTTTATTACTGTACCTTATCACTATTTTGTTTTTATCATTATGATCATGCTAAGATGCTATCATCTCAACATAGCTCATTATAGTCAAAAGATATTTTTGAAAACTTCATAATAAGCAGTGAGAAACAATTTATAACAAGAGAAACCAAAAGTTACTAAGCAAGTATTTAGAATACATCATTCGAGTTATGTCACTCGATATAATATAACCACAAAGGAATATTGTTAGAGAGGGAGAAATTAATTATAAAATTGGAAAACAAGTTACAAATTGGCCACAGAAAGACCTCCCCTATTGGGAATTACTTTGTAAGTCAATGTTAAAAACTCACCGATTAAAAGACATAGAGGAGTCAGCCCACGTGGGCGGCCACCCTGGTCCCTGCAGTCCAGAGGTGGCTGCTGCTGAGGCCCTGGCCGCTGAACTGCGGGGCGTGTTGCCCCTCTTTTCTTGCAGAGCGGTTGCGCAGTCATTGGCACCTGTTTTGGGGAAACATAATGTATAAGCGAGGAGGTTACAGCCTCAGAGGCGAAAATTTTGTCATGTCAGATACTGAAAACTCTAGCAGTGGTTTATGTCATCCCTTCTTCTCCAGATAGAAGATACCAAAAAGTTGCAATCAAAGATCTCGTCGCCTTATTGATAAAGCCACTAATAAGTCAAAATATCTGGTCAAAATATCAAGGTCAACGCAGCATGTCAGACCAGTTCTATCCTACAAGATGCCCGGTCTGATTGCCCAGGTTGAGGGCAAAGGAAATGGAATCAAGACAGTTATAGACAGCACGGTTGACATTGCAGTGATACTTAATCGGCCTCCAAAGTATCCCATCATGTATTTTGGTTGTGAGGTGGGAGCACAGATCCAGTTTGAAGTTAAGAATGACCGTTGCATTTTCAATGATCTCATGAGGCAAATAAGCTGCAAGATATGTTGGATGGATTCATTAAAAAATGTATTCTCTGTTCTGAGTGTGAAAATCCCGAAACAGAATTGCTTGTCAATTCAAAGAAGCAAAAAATAGGTAATTCTTGTAAAGCCTGTGGCTGCAGAGGCATGATTGACACACATCATAAGCTCTGCACATTCATTCTCAGAAACCCACCTGAGAAAGGAAGGAAAGAAAAGGAAAAGAAAAATAGACAAGGCAAAGACAAGGATAATGGTTCCACATCCTGCAGTGAGACACCACCACCACCACCACCACCACCACCAAATGAAATTAGTCCTCCTCCATATGCAGTGGAAGAAGAGGAGGATGATGATTGGGGAGAGGATACAACTGAGGAAGCTCAGAGGTGTTAGAATGGGTGAAATTAGTGACCACGCAAAAGTTCTAACACTCCTTGATGATTTGGAAAAGACTGTAGAGGAGCGTGTCAATATCCTGTTGGATTTTGTTAAGAAAAAGAAAGAAGAGGGTATCACTGACTCATGGGACAAAGAAATTGCTGCAGAAGCAAAAAGGATGGATGTAAAAGCCATGGACCCTCTTGTTCTAACTGAAGTTCTTTTTAATGAGAAGATTAGAGAACAAATTAAGAAATACAGGCACCATTTCTTAAGATTTTTGTCACAATAACAAAAGAATCTCAGCAATACCTTCTTCATGATTTGGAGTGTGTGGTGGCAAATGCATCAAGCTCAGCTCCTTTCCAAGATTCCACACAGCTTAAGGAGAAGTATGACAGAGACCTTTTAGAAGAGGAGGACATCATCATCTGGTTGGAAATGACCTCTAAGAAATATGTATCAAAAGAATTGCCAAGGAGATTCATGTCGAAGCAGAACCATTTATAAAGTGGTTGAAGGAGGCAGAGGAAGAATCTTCTGGTGATGAAGGAGAAGAAGATGAAGATGAGAACATTGAGGTGGCGTACTCAAATACTGCCATTGTACCAAAAGTTGAAACTGTGAAGTCTGACAACAAGAATGATGACATTGATAGTGACACCTTTTACAAGAATGGATGCAACTTAGCTTAACCCAGTAATGCTGGAAATTTTTCTCCACTATCAGCCACAAGTGCAACATGTATGCGTAAAAGCTAAAATGCCTTAACATCATGCTACACTTTATACCAAAATCTATTACTGTGAGTGGTCTCTAATTAAGCCCAATGAGACATCTTGGAAGTCCATACACACATCAGTAAGCAGATGTAGTTTGCTTATTTATAGCACGTTTCTTTTGGAAAAACTAGTGGTGGACACATTCGGATCACATTTATACAGTTACAAAAATAAAGATTTGATTTTGGTCATTCTTCAGATTCTGGGCTCTGAATGACTTAGCCAAAGTAATTGGCTCCTTTTTAAAAGTTGTGCCATCATTTAAAACGAAAGGGTCCTGGGAGCCTGGTAGATTTTGTTAGGTGCTGAAACCATTCAGGGGTTTTCAGCAGAATGTGAACAAACTTGTTTGTATTGACCTTATTCACCTGTTAAATCTAGTACTTTGGAATTTTAGTCCTTCAAATTGGCATCCAATAATTTTTTTGTGCCAACGTAGATTGATAATCAAATGACATCTTGCTGAAAAAATAAAAATGACCTGAGTGTCCTATAAATAATTTTTAAGAACGAGTTTTGAAGCTTGGAGCTGTGGTTTTTCAGTTCATGTACACTAGCCCCAAATTGTAGTCTTTGGTGGCATGTGCATTGCATGTTGGATGAGCTGGGGACATATTACTACATTAACAAATAAGTATTTTAATGTGTATGCAGTGGTTGCTTTGTACCAAGAGAAAACTCAAACTTTGAAGTGTGATTAAATAATAAAGTCTGATTTTATTTGGAAGAAAGAGAAAAAGTAAATAAATATAAGACACAGAATGACAAAATGATTAGTGTTACGGTTTGGATGTGAGGGATACCCAGAAGATTGAGAGGAGAAATGATTGGGTTATGAGAGTCTTAACCCAATCAGTGAATTAATCCCCTGATGGAATTAACTGAGTGGTAATTGCAGGCAGGTAAGGTGTGACTGGAGGAGATAAGTCACTGGGAGCTTGTCTTTGGGGCATATATTTTGCTTCTGGTGGGTGAATCCTCTCTCTCTGCTTCCTGATCATCCTGTGAGCCACATCCCTCTGCTATACTCTTCTGCCATGATGTTCTTCTACCTCACCTCAGGGTCACTTCAAGCCCAGAGGAATGGAGTCAGCTATCTATGGACTGAAAACTCTGAAACTGTGAGTCCCCAATAAACTTTTCCTCCCCTAAAATTGTTCTGCTTAGGTCTTTCAGTCACAGCAGCAAAAAAAGCTGATTAAAACAAGTGGAAAAACTAAAGAGACATCTATATGTTGCTTCACAAATTCACCTCTAAGGATGCACATAATCTGAATATAGAAGAATGGGATAAGATATTTCATGCCAAGGAATCCAAAAGGAAATTTGAGTAGCCATACTTATATTAGAACAAATCACCTTTATTTAAAGCAAAAGCAATAAAACAAAAAGGTCACTATATAATGATAAATTGGCAATATGGCAAGGAGAAATAAAGAATTTAAATATATATGTACCTCATATTGAAGCATTGAAATATAAAAGCCTAATAATAATAAACTAAAGGAGAGAAAAAGTCCAATATAATAATAGTAGGGAGCTTTAACATCCAACTTTCAGCTATGAACAGATAATACACATAGAATATCATTAAAGAAATAGCAGAGGTAAATTGAGCCCTAGACCAAGTGAACCCTGAAGACATCTATAGAACATTCCATCCAACTGGTAAATAGTACACTTTTCAAAAGTACATGGAACATTCTCCAGTATAATTTATATGATAGTTCTCAAAACTAATTTCTACATGTTGTGAAAATTGAAAAAATATGAAGTAAACTTAACTGATCACATGCAATACAAATAAAATCAATAACAAGGAAAAGCTTTGAAATCTACACAAATTCATGGAAATTAAACAATTTACTCTTAAAGAACCAATGATGGATGAAACCAGAAAGAAATTAAAGAACTTATTGAAACCAAAAAAATGGCAAATGCTCTACCATATTCAGTATGTAAAAGAGAAAGACCCAAAACAATAAAATCAGAGATGGAAAGGAAGATATTACAACCAATACCACATAAATAGAGGAGATCATTAGATATTATCATAATTAGCAATGTGCCAAAATTTGATATCCTAGGAGAAATGAACAAGACGTTGAACCCATACAACAAGAATGAATGATGAAGAAATAGAAATTCTGAACACAAAACAATATCTTCCAGGAAGGAATCATAGTAAAAAGTATCTTGAAGGAAATGCCCAATCCCAAATGGTTTCACTGCTGAATTATTGTGAATTATTTGAACTAGATACCAAGAAAGTAATAAATGATTTATCAATAAACATGACAAATGACATCACCAGAATAAAGGAGAAAAACCATACTATCATCTATGTAGATGCAGAAATGGCATTGATAACATTCAAGATTCCTTCGTAGTAAAAACTCTTTAACAATTTTGTTATTAAAGGAATATACCTCAACATAATAAAAATCATACATAGAAAACATTGAATTTCATACTGAAGTTTAAATATTTTCTGTGAAATATTTCTGTCTTATAGAACTATGTAAATGCCCACATAAAACAGTAGATAACTAGAAAACAATGAATTTGTACTTTTCAATGCATTTATATGATGTTATGAAGATTATTTAATGCAATAATGCAATTAACAAAAAACTTAATATACATTATTAACAGTACAAAGCCCTATAAAGTCATTAAATCTGTTTTTTTTTTTAGACTGAAGTTTTGACTTACATCTAGGGATGAGCAATAGGATAGAAATGAGCACCTGATTTTTAAAGCTTCCATACACAATTACTTAAAAAGACTAATTGTCAACAAAAGTTATGAGTCATATAAAGAATCAAATGTATTTTTTAATATGTGCATTTTGTAATATTTTATTTCTTACTCTTTTTGTTTTTTATATTCTTATTCTACCACTTGTTCTTATTCTAGTTTTTTTTATTCGTTCTTTTTAGTTATATCACAGTAGGATGTATTTTGACATATCACATATATATGGAGTATAACTTCCATTTTTGTGATTGTACATGATGTGGAGTTACACTGGTCCTGTATTGATATATGAATATAGAAAATTATGTCCGATTCATTCTACTGTCTTTCCCATTCCTATCCCCCTTCCCTTCCCCTAATCTGTACTGCCCAATCCAGTGAACACCTCTTCTCTCTCCCCTTCCCTGACTATTATGAGTCAGGATCTCCATATCAGAGAGAATATTCAACCTTTGGTGTTTTTTTTTGGTATTGGCTTATTTCACTTAGTATGACAGTCTCCAGTTCCATCCATTTACTGGCAAATGCCATAATTTCATCCTTCTTTATGGCTGAGTAATATTCCATTGTGTATATATACCACAGTTTCTTTATCCAATCTTCTGTTGAAGGGCACCTAGGATGGTTCCATAGCTATTGTAAATTGAGCTGCTACAAACATTGATATGGCCGGGTCACTATAGTATGTGGATTTTAAGTCCTTCGGGTATATGCCAAAGAGTGGGATAACTGGGTCAAAGGGTGGTTCCATTCCACGTTGTCTGAGGAATCTCAATACTGCTTTCTAGAGTGGTTGCACCAATTTGCAGCCCCACCAGAAATGTATGAGTGTACATTTCCCTAACATCCTCACCAACATTTACTGTTGCTTGTATTATTGATAATTACCATTCTTACTGGAGTGAGATGAAATCTCAGTATAGTTTTAATTTGCATTTCTCTAATTGCTAGTGATGTTGAACCTTTGTTTATATATTTGTTGACCATTTGTATTTGTTCCGTGTAGTGTCTGTTCAGTCCCTTTGCCCATCTATTGATTGACTTATTTGAGTTTTTTTTGGCATTAGGTTTTTTGAGTTCTGTAAATATCCCGGAGCTTAATGCTTTATCTGAGGTTCAGGGAGCAAAAATTTTCTCACATCCTGTAGGCTCTCTCTTTGCTTTCTTGACTGCTTCCATTGCTGTGAAGAAGCTTTTCAGTTTGATACTATCCCATTTATTGATTCTTGATTTTACTTCTTGCACTTCAGTAGTTTTGTTGAGAAATTTGGGTCCTAAGCCAACATGATGGAGTGTTGGGCCTAGTTTTCGTCTAGAAGTCAAGGGTTTCTGGTCTAATGCCTAGGTCCTTGATCCACTTTGAATTGAGTTTTGTGCAGGGTGAGAGATAGGAGTCTAATTTCATTTTGTTACATATAGATTCCCAGTTTTCCTAGCACCATTGGTTGAACAGACCATTTTTTCTCCAATGCATGTTTATGGGGCCATTATCTAGCATGAGATAACTGTATTTATGTGGGTTTGTCTATGTGTCTTCTATTCTATTCCATTGATCTTCATTTCTATTTTGTCACCAATACCATGCTGTTTTTGTTACTATAGCTCTATAATAAAATTTAAGGTCTGGTATTGAGATGCCTCCTGCTTCACTTTTCTCACTGAGTATTTCTTTGGTTCTTCTGGGCCTCTTATTTTTCCAAATAAATTTCATGAATGCTTTTTGTATTTTTATGAAGAGGATCATCAGAACCTTAACAGGAATTGCAACAGAACTGTATATTGGTTTTGGTAGTATGGCCATTTTGACAGTATTAATTTTGGCTATCCAAGGACATGAGAGATCTTTCCATCTTCTAAGATCTTTAATTTTTTTCTTTAAAATTATGTAGTTTTAACTGTAGAGCTCTTTCAACTCTTTTGTTAGACTGATTCCCAAATATTTCTTTGAAGATATTGTAAATGGGATAATTTTCCTGATTTCTCTTTCAGCTCCTTCATCACTGATGTATAAGAACACTATTGATTTATGGATGTTAATTTTATATCCTGTTACTTTGCTGAATTCATTTATGAGTTCTAGAAGTTTTCTGCTGGAGTTTTTTTGATCTTCTAAATATAAAATCATAATTTAGGATAGGGATAGTTTGAGAACTTCTCATATTTACATTCCTTTACTTTCTTTATTTTATCTAATTGTTTCTCTAGAGTTTTGAGGACTATACTGAATAGTAATGGTGAAAGAGGGAATCCCTCTCATATTCCAGTGTTTAGAGGGAATGCTTTCAGTTTTTCTCCATTTAGAATGATAATGGCCTTGGATTTAGCCTATATAGCTTTTAGAGTGTTGAAGTATGTTCCTACTATGTCTAGTTTTTCTTGTGTTTTGAACATGAAAGGATGTTGTAATTTGTCAAATGCTTTTTCTGCATCTATTGAGGTAATCATGTAATTCTTGTGTTTCAGTCTATCAATGTGATGAATTATGTTGATTGATTTCTTTTTGTTGAACCAAACTTGATCCCTGGGATGAACCCCACTTGATCATGGTACACTCTTTTTTATATGCAATTTCTCAGTATTTTATTAATAATTTTTGCATCTACATTCATCAAGAATAATGGTCTGAAATTTTCTTTCCATGATGTGTCTTTGCTTGATTTTGGAATCAAGGTGATCCTAGCTTCATAGAATGAGATTGGAAGGTTTCCCTCCTTTTCTATTTCAGGAACAATTTGAGGAGGATTGGTGTCAGTTCTTATTTAAAGGTCCTCTAGAACTCAGCTGAAAAGCCATCTGACCCTGGGCTTTTCTTGATTGGTAGGTTTTTGATGGTCTCTTCAATTTCATTATTTGAAATTGATCTGTTTAAATCATGTAGGTCTTCCTGATTCAATTTGGGTAGGTTGTACGGCTCTAGAAATTTGTTGATGTCTTTGAGATTTTCTATTTTATTACAATATGAATTTTCAAAACAGTTTCTGATTATCATCTGTATTCAGTAGTGTCCATTGTGATATTTCCTTTTTCATTGTAAATTTTAATAATTTGATTTTTCTCCCCCTTTCTCTTCATTATCTTGGCTAAGGGTTTATCAGTTTTACTTATTTTTTTCAAAGAACCAACTTTTTGTTTTGTCAATATTGGGATTGTTTCTTTTGTTTCAATTTCATTGATTTCAGTTCTGATTGTAATAATTTCCTGTCTTCTACTGCTTTTGATGCTGATTTGATCTTTTTCATAGGGTTTTGAGATGTAATATTAGTTTATTTATTTGTTGTCATTCTATTCTATTAATGAATGAGCTCATGCAATTCACTTTCTTCTTATCACAGCCTTCATAGTGTCCCAGAGATTTTGACATGTTGTATCACTATTCTCATTTACCTCTAAGTAGTTTTTTATCTCATCCCTGATTTCTTCTACTATCTATTGGTAATTTATAGCATATTATTTAGTCTCCAGGTGTTAGAGTATCTTCTATTTTTTTATTGCTTATTTCAAGTTTAATTCCATTTTTTATCTGGTGGAATGCAAGGTATTATCTCTATTTATTTGTATTTGCTAAGAGTTTCTTGGTGGCCTAAGATATGGTCTGTTTTAGAGAAGGATCCATGTGCAGCTGATGAGAAAGTGTAGTTATTGATAGATGAAATATTTTATATGTCTGTTAAGTCTAAATTATTAATTGTATTTTTTAGTTCTATTGCTTCTTTATTTAGTTTTTGTTTGGAGGATCTATCCAGTAGTCAGAGAGGTGTGTTAAAGTCACCCAGTGTTATTATGCTTTGGTTTATTTGATTCTTGAAGTTGAGAAAGATTTGTTTGATGTACATAGATGCTCCATTGTTTGCGGCATATATATTTACAATTGTTATATCTTGTTGATGTATGATTTCCTTAAGGAGTATGAAATGCCCCTCTTTTACTATTCTGATTAACTTTGGTTTGAAGTCTACTTTATCTGATATGAGGTCAGAAACCTCTGCTTGCTTACAAGATCCATGTTAAAATTTTTTGCCCCCCTTTGACCTTCTTTGCCTATGAGGTAACTTGGAGACAGCATATTTTTGGGTTTTCATTTTTAGTTCTATCTGCCACTCTATGTCTTTTGATTGATGAGATTATGCTATTTATATTCAATGTTATTATTGAGATATGGTTTTTATTCCATCATTTTGATTTATTACTGGTTTTCAATTTGAATTAGTTTCTCCTTTGATTGACTATTCTTCTAGTGTAATTTCTCCCTTTGCTGGCTTTCACTTTTATTTTGTATCATTTCTTCTTCATGAAATATTTTATTATGTTTTGTAGAGTAGTCTTCTTAGTTGTGAATTATTTTAACTTTTGTTTGTCATGGAAGTTTTTTTACTTCATTCTCAGTTCTGAAGCTTAATTTTGCTAGGTATAGTAGTCTTTGCTGGCATCCATTTTCTTTCAAAGGTTGATATATATTTTTCCAGAACCTCTTAACTGTGAGGGTCTAGATTGAGAAATCAATTGAGATCCAGATTGGTTTCCTTCTAAACATAGCTTATTGATTTTCTCTGGCGGACTTCAAAATGTATCCTTATTCCATGTTATGCATTTCATAGTAATGTGCCTTGCTCTGGATCTGTTGTAATTTTGTGTATTTGGGGTCCTATAAACCTCCTGTATCTGATTTTCCATTTCATTATTTAGGTTTGGGAAATTTTCTGATATTATTTCATTGAAAAGTTTATATGTTCCTTTGGTTTCTATTTCTGAGCCTTCATCTGTCCAAATAAATCCTAAATTTGGTCTTTTCAGATTATCCCATATTTCTTAGAAGTTCTGTTCATGATATGATCATATCTTTTCCCCATTGTCAATTTTATTTTCAAGAGTATATATTGTGTCTTCATTGCCTTCAATCTTTCTTCCAAGTGATCTAGTCTGTTGGATATGCTTTCTATTGAATTTTTAATTTGGTTTCCTGAGTTCTTCATTTCAAGGATTTCTGTTTAATTTTTTTTCAGCGTCTCTATCTCTTTACTGACTAAAGTGAGCTTTCGCTTCAAATATTTTGTCTCTGAGGTTATTCCTTACACTGTCCTTTACCTAGCATATCAGTTAATGCACATTCTGAACTCCTTGTTGACATTTCTTCCCCTGTTGTAGTGATGGATTCTGTTATTGGTGCATTGTGGTTTGGTTGGTACAATTTATTTCCTTGTTTTTTTTTTTTAATGTTGTTTTTGTGTCTTCCCATCTAACAGTATGGAACTGAGGTAGTATAGTTTCTAACTTGTAGACCTATAGTGTCCCTGAAGGTTTCCAGTATCTCACCATTTACAGGGAGACAAATAATAACAACAACCAATGCAAACAATATACACCATTAAACCAAATAATTCCTGCTATGATATCTACAATATTATCACAATACACAGAAATGATATGATCAGTTATTGCCTACAATAAAAACAATAAACACACTTGCAAAAGTGTGTACAAGTTCAAATAGCAGACAGGGAGAAAGCAGAAGTGATGTAGGATGTGATGATTATGAGGGATAGAAGAGAGGATAGAAGTAAAAAATTAAAGGGTGAAAGAGAGAACAATGGAGATTGGCTGTTAGAGGAAAAGAGAGAATGAGATTCAATGAAAACAGATAAGTGAGAGAAAAATATATAAAAAAATAAAGAATTTTAAAAATTAAAAATACAAAACAAAACTTAAATAGACTAATAAACTTCTTAGTCCTCAAAAAACTAATCCATGAAAAAAAAATGGTTTCAAAAATACTATAAATAAGAAAATAAAAAAATACGAATATGTATAAATGTCTGTGAACCTTTAAGGTCACAATTAAGCAGAGAAAAGAATAAAAGGGAAAATAAAATATGTTAATGAAAAGTTAAAGAATTGTTTCCAATGGAGTTGAAAAGATTCTCAGCTTCCTTTCTCAGGAGCAGTTAGGTGGGGATGTCTGGAGTATGATGCTTGCTCTACCTTCAGGGTGGTGTTGCTAGGGTGAGAGAGGTAATCCCATAGGCAGAACTCCTGGAGGGAGGTTTAGGCTAAGGTAGACTGCAGACCCTTTGCTGGATGCCAGTGGTCTGGAGATACTAAATCAGTGCACCTCCAGAGCCCAGCACTTGCCAGTCCATGCTGGAAGACTGTACCCAGGATCTTCCCTGGATTCTACTCATGTCCACTATGTCACCTGTGGACCCCAAGATTCCTGATCTCAGGTTCAGGCTCTAAACATAGTCTCTCCCTCCCCAGCTCTTTTGAATTCCCAGCTAGATACCTCTGTCCCTGCCAGTCCTGCGAGCAACCAGATCAGAGGGTGAGGCGAACCAGGTGGGTTTCTGCCACCAGTTGTCCCCAGTATGAATCTCTCTCCATGTTTAATTTTCTCCTGGTTATTTAGGCACACCATTGCTCAGTGTGGGTTTTCCAGGCCTGTATTTTTGGCCAGACTTAGGTTTGCCAGGACGTGGCTCCCTCAGCAGCTGGTCCCCATGCCATGACTGTAAAATGGCTCCTTCATCTGTCCTCCACCTGCTGATGGAGAGATTAGACTTCTTTCCTGGATAAGGCTATTGTGAAGCCTGCCTTTCAGTTCTATCTGACAGTGTCTTTGATCACTAAACTCTCTGTACCTAGACATGCCTCAGTCCTCCTAAAACTGTGGGTTCCTTTAACTCCCTTGTCCCTCCACTGTGCTCAGAGAGGGACTGCTCTGGGTGGTGACGTCTGCTGCAGCAGTGGCTATGGCACTGGAGGTTTCTTCTTCATTTTATTATATCCAACCTCCTGAGTCCCCGATCTGCTTTGAATGTCAAGTATTAAATTCCAATAAAGTTCCCCCCTCTTTTCTTCTTCTTCTTCTTTTCATTCATCCACCTTGTTGAGAAGGTGCCTGTCTGCTTTCTTAGTTTCACAACACACAACAGTCAGGAAATCGACCTGCTCTATTCACAATCTTAAAACATCTCAAATGTATTTTTTCTTCTGCAATATATAAGCAAACAATAAAAACTACACCTGAGGAAGCCCAAGCAGACACTGAATTTACCAGATAGTTTACCAGCTATTTGGCATTTATGTATTAGTTACATACATTTTTAAAAAATGATTTAGCATACCATTAAAAATATTAGTATGAGCCTGGTGGCTCACACCTGTAATCTCAGGGGTTCAGGAGGCTGAGACAGGAGGATAGAGAGGTCAAAGCCAGTCTCAGCAATGGCGAGCAACTCAGTGAGACCCTGTCTCTAAATAAAACACAAAATAGGGCTGGAGATGTGACTTAGTGGTTGAGTTCAATTCCCTGTACCAAAAACAAAACAAACAAACAAAAAAAAATATGAATGAAAATTGGCTGTAGCTCCAAAAGAGAATTAGATATTATAACAAATAACACAAAAATATCATCAGGATTTTTGACAGATGAAATATCAACAGGATTTTTCTGAATCTCCTAATGAAAAAAATTTTTCATTCATTTGGCGATTTATTTCTTTCAGTGACACTCTGTGCTTTTATTGTACAAGACATTCCCATGTTTTATTTGAAAAATCTTTAAACTTTTAAATTTATTTGCTCATTTTTAGAATATAGGAATGTAATTTTGCCATTGTATATTGTTTGAGTTCATTCTTGCTTTGCTTTGTTTTAAGGATAACTCATGGTTTTCTGTAATATAATCTGGCCTTCTGCAAATAAATATGAGAACTGGTTTCTTTTCGATTCTTTCATGTTTTGGTCTACAGTACAATTATAAATTGGAGAGAAAAACATCTCTGTTTTATTCAACACCATAAAGAAGGATATATTAATATTTCTTCATTAAATATATGATGCTAACTCCCATTTTTCAGTAAATGTCCTTAATGACATTTTGTAAATTCTCTTTTATTTTTTATTTGCCTAGAACTGCTAGGATAGATTAATATTGAAATTGCCAACACAATTTATTTGACAAATTGACAAACCACTATGTAGTTAGGCAGCATAGTTTTATTCTGCCAAACTTTGTGCTGGCTGGCAAGGGACCACATATACGGTCCCATTAAATTATATTGCTTAGTCATCCACTATCTTAGTTTGTGTAAATGTACTCCATGATGTTCACACAATGACAATATTCTCAGAATAAATTCCAGTCACTCCATGAAAATGTAACCCTACAAAAGTGAGTTCTTCAGTTTTCCTTTGATCTAATGCTCTGTTGTATAATATAGTAGGATATAGAAGTACTACGACATTTCCAAGTATCAGCTCTGCAACTTGGCTGTTTTTATATTTAGTAATATTGTTGTGATATGATTAACATGTATGATTATAAATCTGTGTATGAAATGTTTTTTTCTCCTTAGAAAAATGTCCTCTAAGAGGAATGATTTTATATAGGACATAAATATTAAAAACAGCTCTCCAGAATGGCCAGGTCCTTATATTCTTTAGGTTGCTGAGTTATGGATTATTTTATTTTTTATTGTAATTGGTGATTGAGAAAATCTTATATTTCTTATCAGCTATACAGTCTAGATAAGCACTTATATGTATGTATATATGTATGCATATACATATATGTGTCTATGCATACATATCATTTTATACCTAAATAAATGTGCTTGGTTTTTTTATTGATTTACATTTTTTTTTATTTTTCCATGGACTTAAGTAGACATTATGTTTTAACTATTTCAATGTAATACACATACATAAATGTTTCAGTAACTAGCAAACACTTATTGCCAGCCGAAGTTTCAATCCAATTTAAAAATAGAGCAATTCAGACATGTTTTCCCCTATTTTTGCAGCAAGTTATATTTTAATAAAATTTTTCGTACTTCTGAGAACTATGTATTATGTTGGTATCACATAGCTTAATATACATACTTCTGAAGAGATCATTTGTATTTTAATGTTACACTTGACAAATAAGCAAGCAAACTATAAATAACTATTTTATTATCAGTGAAAGGACCTTTTCGAGTGCAACCTTTTCACACACATTCAGACATAAAATTCAGCGCTGAATGTTGTTGAACTTTTTATGTGTATTAAAGCCATGAATTTATAAAAAAAAAAATCTGCAAAGAAATTTGGAATAGTTTTGCTGGTCTTATCATTTAAGTAGCATATAATTTATGTTTATTTCATGTAGTTACAGCTTTTGGTGATGTTCCATAATTTAAAGCATATTTATGATAGCTGTATCTATCCCATTTGCCAAGTCATGTAAAACATGAAGCATAGCATCAGATGGTGCTTTGCCAAAGACTATTCTAAAAGCTAATGAGTTTACTTTTCTTACATTTTTTAGTTTCTTGAAGACTATTCTATTAGAATTGTTCTTAGTTTTTGCAGTAATCATTTCATATAACCCAGTCTAGCTTCATATTTCCATCTTTCAGCAATGTTCTTAAGTCTAAAATTAGCAATTCATCTCTTACAATCACTTTCATGGTTCATACTATTCATGATACCCAGAGGCATGCTTACTATTTCAAACCATAATTTCAAGAGTAAGGATCATTAATGATACTTAAATTGTGAACAACAGAAACCTACTAAAATGATATCTTATGCAGAATAAAATTTGGTAATATGTAGAATCACCTTGGACCCTATCCAGAAGGCATTAACTATGGAAGCACTCTACTAAAAATATCTCATTATAAGATCATTTCTCTTTCAACATGGTTTTCTTTCACAGAATTAACATCGTACTTCTAAAGTTGATGTATTATTTAAGTCAGTTTTAGAACTACATCAATAACTAAAGTTTGAGACAAACTGAAAAAGAAATAGGTATCAAAATATATACTAAACTTCCAGTCCAGAAAAGATGACATAAACTCTTTACTCCCTATTCCATCTCAGTAATTATAAACTCAGGAGATAATGCAACGAAAGGAAAATTCTGAATGGTGAAAATAGGAAAGCAACTGATATGGAACCCCAAGACTGAGTAAATGGCACAGTAAAAGAGGTGTTCATTCCCAATCCAACAACGGAAGAATACAAGTCAGGTCTGGAACTTTTTAACCCCAAAGTAACAAGATCTCTCCCTGGATCAAATGGTCATCAAAACAGGGCAGAGAATTGGACAGAAACTCCACAGATATTCAGAGGAAGGGAAAAGCACTCTGCTTGCCTACAGATCTGGAGCCTGTATCTTCCTCTTAGGAGATAGCCAGAAACTGTTGGCACTGGTCATTGGGATCCTGCCACAACAACCAGAGAACATCTTCATCACCACTCTCAGCAGACTCTTGGCGTCTGTGAATGTGCACTCTCAGCAGGCCCTCTGGGCCTATGAATTCCACCCTGTCCTTTGAACATCAGGCTATGTCTTTACACCCTCAAACATCAGCATACAGGAACACTAGTTCTTCCAGCTCCAACAGAAGAGCCAATCAGACAAAGACAACAATGCAAAGCCCCTGAGAATTAAGTTATATTTAAAACCACAGTCCACAACAGTGGACTAGGATCTGCGTGCTAAACCAAGTAAGATGACTGCCTGTAAAATAAAAGATGTAAGTAAGCCTCAAGAGTCCTACCCAAATGAGAAGATCTAAGTAATACAATCAAGCATTCTATATATGTCAACCCACAAATAATAACTAATAAGGACATGTTTTTTATTTGTCCCCTCAGTATCCAACATTGACCAAGACAGAATTTCTCCAATGCTCTAAAGGAAGCCTCAACAAATTTAAAAGAATTGAAATTATACAAGCATGTTCTCTGACCATAAAAAAGTCAAAATAGAAACTAATAATGACAACAGGAAAATTTTTAAATGCTTGGAAATTAAGCAACACTCTTTTAATAAATCCAACTGTGAAGGAGAGTCTCAAAAGCATCAAAAAGTAATACATAACGCTCATTGAAAATGAAAATACAAAATACCACAATTGGTAGAACACAGACAAAAGAGGCCTAGTCAAGATATTGTAGTAGTAAAGGTTTATACCTTATCCATTTCAAGGTGCCAAGTGAAAAATCAAAAAAACTGAGTAGTATTAACTCTGTAGTCTAATATCGTTCCCATCTTAGTTAAGCACTTAGCACAGTCTATAGTGTAGCTTTTGTAGTTTATTGTACAACAAAAAATCAGTATAAATTTCTTTTCCCTTCTTGAAAATTTCACAGATTTGATCTTACTGTAGATCATAAGAAATTCAGCATATGATTCCTTGTCTTTATTCATTATGGGAAGAACTCACACTTTTTCATTCACAGAAGGCACACTCTGCAATTTCTCTTTGGCATATTTGTATGGCAGCATCACTACTCAGCCATCATTAGGTAAGACAAGTGTGCTCAAACACCAACACTGCCATCCCAGTTGATCTGACACCCCAGCCAGCTTCTGGGTGAATAATGGGTGGGTAGCCCACGTGGCATGGGTATGCAGGACTAAAGAATGATCCATGCACCGTGCAAGGCAGAATGGACTGGTAGAGATTCCTTCAAACGACTCAGAACTGCTTGCAATTTGAAACTGATGTTTTATTTTAGAATTTCCAATTTAATTTTTAAATAGTAGTTGAAAGAAAAGCAGTAGATAAAAGAAGTAGACTGCTGTAATTTTTGTGTTCCTAACCACTCTTGAAGAAAGCTAGTCTAAATAATGTATATACTCACTATATATTTGATTAAATGAATTTGTATAATTTCTCTATAGGAACTGTTTTACAAAATTGTAGACAATATAAAATGGATATATTTTATCATTTATTACTATAGAAATCATGTTATTCCATGCAAATATCTTATTTTTGACCTCCTTCCTTCCTGCCTGCCTGCCTTCTTTATGCCTTCCTTCCCTCTTTACTTCATCCTTTCTTTCTGCAATTTGTCAACCATTTTCACATCTCTCCAGTTTTACTTGTGTTATGTTTGTGACTTTATTCAATTTTGTCACATGAGGTCATGTGCTTGTGTCATCTACACTTAAGATACAGAAAAAATCCCTCTCCGTATTAGTACCTTCAGGCAGCTATAAGAAAAAAATGGCATTGAATGACTTAGTAATAATGAAAATTTATTTTTTACAATTCCAGAGGCTGGTAAGTCCAAGGTCAGGGTTCCAGAATGATTGGATTCTGAAGAGGAACCTCATTGTTTTTAAATTTAATTTTCGATTCATTGAACACAAATGGAGTACAGCTATTGTTTCTCTGGTTGTACACAAAGTAGAGTCACACCATCTGTGCATTCATAAATGTACACAGGGCAATGATGTCTGTCACACATTCTGTTATTATTCTTACTCCCCCACCCCAACCCACCCCTCCCTTCCCTCTAGGCTATCTATCCAATTAGAATGTCTTTTATTAAGAATACAGGCAACAACAGGCATTGGCGAGGATGTGGGGAAAAGGGTACACTCATACATTGCTGGTGGGATTGCAAGTTGGTGCAACTACTCTTTTTAGAAAGCAGTATGGAGATTCCTTAGAAAACTTGGAATGGATCCCCCATTTGACCCAGCTATCCCACTCCCTGGCCTATACCCAAAGGACTTAAAATCAGATTACTACAGTGATGCAGCCACATCAATGTTCATAGCTGCTCAATTCACAATAGCTAGATTGTGGAACCAACCTAGATGCCCTTCAATAGATGAATGGATAAAGAAACTGTGGTATATATACACAATGGAATATTACAGCCATAAAGAAGAATAAAATTATGGCATTTGTAGGTAAATGGATGATGTTGGAGATTGTTATGCTAAGTGAGATTAGCCAATCCCAAAAATCCAAAGGCCGAATGGTCTCTCTGATAAGTGAATGATGATGCATAATGCGGGGTGGAAAGGTGGCAAGAATGGAGGAACCTCATTTAGTTGCAGACTGTTGATTTCTCATTGAGTCCTCACACAGTGAGGAAGGGAGAGGCAGCTTCTTTAGGTCTCTGAAACAGGATTAATCCTACTCCTGAGGGTGGAACCATCACAGCCTCATTAACTCCCCCATACACCACTTTTGAATATTGTCATCCAATGAGTAATATTTGGCATATGAACTAGAGGGCATAAATATTCAGGCCACAACAATCATAAAAATTCTTCTTATTCCCCTTTTATAATAATGCCTACCTCCTACCCACGTACCTCCCCAAGCCCTGACAACCACTATTCTCTTCCCCACCTTTATAATTTTGTCATTTAAAGAATGTTATATAAATAAAATTATATAGTAAGCAACTTTTAGGAATTGGCCTTTAAAAAAACTCAGCAGAATATCTTTGAGATAAATCAAAATTCCTTTGCACTTTAGTTAATTCATTCCTTCTTATTGCTGAGGATAACTTCATGGTATAGATGTACCACACTTTGTTAAGGACAGCTGGTTAAGGACATCTGGCTACTTTACCTTTTGTGCTTTCATGAATAAAACTGGTAACTACATGGTGTGCATGTTTGCGTGTGAATATGTTTTCTTTTTCTCTGGGATAAATGTCCAAGGGTACAATTGTTATGACTTACAGTAGTTGCATTTTTTAATTTATAAAAAGCTACCATATTATTGTATGGAATTTCTGTACCAATCAGAAATGTCTGATCTCTCATTTTATGTTAGCCAATCTGATAAATTGTGAAGTTACAGCATGTTGTTATTCTAATGTGCATTTCACTAAAGGCTAAAATCATGGAATGTGTTTTCAGGTTTTCATTTTCATCTGTACATTCTCTTTGGTGTGATGCTGCTTTGTAACTTTCATTATTTTCTACTTGAGTTTTCCTAATGTGTCATTTTTACAATAATTTATGTAATCTACAAATTAGTCCATTTACAGATATGTAGTATACAAATATTTTCTCCTGGTTTCCAGCTTTGCTTTGGTTTTTCTCTTCTTCTTATAGGGACCTTATGCAAAACAAAATTTTTAGTTTTGATTAAATCCAATTAATTAATTTTCCCTTTTAATTGTGCTTGCCTAGGTGTAGACCCCAAAAATATTCCCCCAGGGTTTTTGTTTGTTTGTTTTCTTTTGTTTTATGGATTTCAGAGTTTAGCATTTTTTATCTGGGCTCATAACCTCTTTGGGATTTTATTTTTCCTTTGCCTAATTGCAGTGGCCAGAAATATACTCTTCCATAATATTTGTGAGTGGGCAGGGCTATAGCTCAGTGTTAGTGTACCTGTCCAGCATGCACAAGACCCTGGGTTTCATTTCAAGGGTCACAAAACATAAAACAAAGAATTGTGGGAGAGATATCACTGTCTGTCTCAAACTTAAGAGGAAAGCACTCAGTTTCATGATGTGAAGATGATAGCTACAATTTTTGTTTTGTTTTCGTATTTTAGTAGATGCACCTTATCAAGTAAAGATACTACCCTCTACTTCTAATTTACTATAAGTTTTCATCATCAATGAAATATATAAATATATAAATACATAAGTATATTTATATATATGAATATATAAATATGAATATTAATATATAAATATATTTACCCAAGCTGTTAGGTTTATCAAATAATTTTAATGAATTGATTGTTATGATCTTGTCATTTTTCTTCTTTAGATTATTGATTATATTGATTTTTTCAAATGTTGAACTATAAATAAATCCTACTTGTTTTAGTTAGCTTTTTCATTACTGTAACTAAAGGACCTGACCAGAGCAACTCTAAAGGAGGAAAGATTTATTTGGGGGCTTGTGACTCAGTCCATAACCAGCTGGCTCCATTCCTCAGGGCTCCAGGTGAGGCAGAGGAGTATGGAGGAAGAATATGGAAGAGGGAAGCAACTCAAATGATGATCAGAAAGCACAGAGAGAGTTTCTCCACTCCAGATACAAAATATTTACCCCAAAGCCATGCCCTCAGGTCCCACCTCCTCTAGCTACACCCTACCAATTTAGTTACCACTCAGTTAATCTCTATCAGGGGATTAATTCACTGAATAGGTTAACTCTTATAATCCAGTCATTTCTCCTCTGAACCTTCTTACATTGTCTCACACATGAGCTTTTTTGGGACACCTCACATCCAAACAATAACACTACTTGATCACAAATTGTAATTATTTCCAAGTGTTAATAGATTCAGTTCAGTGTTTGGTTGAAATTCTTTACATTTACATTAGTGAGAAGAATTGGAGAGTAGTTTCCTTTTTTAAATTTGTTTTTATAGATGTAGATGGACAGCACGTCTTTATTTATGTTTATTTTTATGTGGTATCAAGGATTGAACTCAGTGCCTCACACATGCTAGGCAAGCGCTCCGCCACTGAGCTACAGCCCCAGCTCTGGACAGCAGTTTTCTTGCTTAATGTTTATACAGTCTTTATTTCTGGTATAATGGTTAACACTCATAAAATGAGTTCAGAAAATCTATTTCCTTTTCTGTTTTCCTGAATAAATTATATAACATCAGTCTTAGTCCTTTACATATTTGGTGGAATTATCCAGTAGAAAAATATGGCCCTGCTACAGTTTAGATGTGAGATGTCCCCCAAAAGTGCATGGGAAAAAATACAAGCAAGTTTAGAGGCAAAATGATTGGGTTATGAGATTTTAGTCAAATAAATTCATTAATACGTTGAAAAGGATTACCTGGGTGATACTGTGGGCAGGTAGAATATGGCAGAAAGAGGTAAATCACTGGGGTGTGACAGTGGGATGTATATTTTGTCCCTGGTGAGTGAGAGCTCTCTCTCTGCTTCCTGGTGTGAAGTCCCCAGCTGCTTTCCTCTGTCACACCTGTACTTCGGTTACAGAGCAATAGAGTTGGCCATCTATGGACTGAGACTTCTGAATCTGTGAGCCCCAGATTCAGAAGAAAGAAGCCCCCGTTTCCTTCTCTAAACAGAGTATTGTGTCTTCTCTCCTTTTTCTGTCCTACAAATTTTAATTTTTTTCTCTTTGGATAATGTTTTTCAATTATACTCATTTTTAAATATCAGCTTTTTCTTTTCTTGATTTTTTTTTGATTTTACAATTTTCATTTATTGTTTTCAATTTTCTGCGCTCGTTTTTTTTCTCTTTTGTCTGCTTTCTTTTGGCCTATTCTACTTTTCTTCTTGGTCTTTGAATTACAGACTTATGAGGTATAGACAGACTTACAGAATTACACACTTAAGTTGTAGTTTGAAATTTTTTGGTTTGTATTGCATATGTTTTGTATTGCATATGTTACCAATGTTTTCACTTTCTTAGGGTTCAGTTGCCTGCAATAAACAACTGTCTAAAGAATTAAAAAGAAAATTCCAAAAATAATAATTCATAAGTTTTAAGTTCAGCACAGTTCTGAATGTCATGTTGAAATCTCATACCATCCAGTTCTATCCTGCTCAGGATATGAATCATATCTTTAAGCAGTTATGTCCATATTATATATGACACCCTGCTCATTAGTCACCTACCAGCTCTATTATCTGCTCCATCGTCTGGTATTGCAGTGCTTATGTTCAAGTAAAACTTACTTTACTTCATAACAGCCCCAAAGTGCAAGAGAGATAATGCTGGTAATTTCAGATTTGCTAAGGAAGAGCCAAAAAACTGCCTCCTTTAACTGAAAATGTAAATTTATAATGATATTTTGAGAGAAAGATCACATTCACTTAACATTATAGTATATTGTTATAATTATTCAAATTATAATAATATAAAAATGATTATTAATTGATATTTACATAATAGTCACAGCAATTTATTACATACATGTATCTTTTCATAGGTTTAAATGTTTAGGGAATAGCACAGTATTTGTGGGATTCAGTAGTTTCCACAGTTTCAGCATACACTGGGGGGCTTGGAATGTAATCCTCCTGAATAAGGAGGAACAACTATTAGTTTCAGTTGCTATTTATAATGACTAATTCCAATCAATTTATTTTAATCCCTGAAGCTACAAAGCAATTTTTGCTTTTAAAACCCATGATAAAATTCAGTGACAGGAGTGTTTAAGACAGGGCGATACAGAAAGGAAGAGGACTGGGGCTTCTCTCAAAGGCAAGTATCAGTCTCAATGTTGGTCTTGAGCAATCATAGAGGAACAAGGGCACCTTGGAACACACACACACACACACACACACACACACACACACACACACACTTTAAGAGCTCTCTTATTGCTAAAAATGGTCAATTTGATAAAGTGATGGTGAGCCATGGGAGAATTTAGATACTCTAGATATAAATTTCCCAAGTTTAAGCTAAGCATAGATTTGAGAGAGACAGAGAAAAGAAAGGAAGGGAAAGAAATGGAATGGGAAGGGAAGGGAAAGAAGAAGTTAGGGAGCAAGCAGGGGAAGAGAATTGAAAAGAATGGAAGAGAATGGAATGGTTTTATGCTAAGGAGCGGCAGCCTGGTATTCTCTACTGTGCTTAGTATTCATAATGCTCTCAAAGTTAATTAAATTTTCCTCCCTGACCCATTGCAGAGACCTAAATGGACACTAAGTGAAATTCCTTTTCCAAAATGTTGGTTCACAGGAAGATGAATAGGTAATAATAAACTTCAGGTTAGTACTTGAATTTCAGCTCCTTCATGCTGAGCTACATATCCTAATCCTCTTTCCTAAGGGCTTGATCAGACTATTCCTTTCAGCGTCACTTAATTACTGTATTTTTGCATACCACTAAAAGTCTAAACCCACGTTTTACCCTTAATAGAAATTCCCCTTTAGGATTCTTAGCCTCAGTTAAGGGTTCTCTAATACTTCTTGCCACAAAGAATTATAAAGTGATTGGAATTTTTCTTTCACATCTATTCTGCATTTCTGCTTAGTTTCAATAAACTATAAAAGGCTCACTAATTTTTCTTAACATGTTAGTCATTAATTTCCTCCTTTGTGAAGGTACAATGAATTATGATAGGAACATATTACATTTTTCTTAAACTATATTAGGCTTCTGATTTGTAACCTATTTTTAGTCTTTTTCCAATGAGAACCATTCAACATTCTGATGTTACACTACTTTGCATGTATCACACCCTTTTATGAAATCACTGAGCACAATCAATCGAAGTAAAATTTGCATCCCCTAGATTGACTTCATTGGCATCCTGTAATCTGTCCCTAAATCACTCCTATTTTTTTTCTCTCTCTCTCCTTATTATTATAGCCTGAATACCTGTAACTCTTCTGTCTTACAACCATGGCTGGTGATATTCCTTCTTCTTAGAATGTCTTTGTGTTGAATAAGATATATTCAATGCTTGAATAAACACATCAAAATAGATTCTACTGTCATGCATAACTAAAAAGAACAAATTTCTTAAAAAATTTTTTTTTGTGTTTCCTCCACTATTACAAAGTCACCTTTAATTCCAGGTTTAACTCCACCTAACATCCTCAGGGAAAAGTTTCCTGGCCTTTGGTATAGAAACCTTTCATAGTTTTGAAATTCTTTTGGGAAAAAAATTATAAAAATGCCCTTCATATTTGATAGCACTTTAGAATACCACATTTTTATATTTGAGCACAAGCATTCTCTATTTCATCACATATTTTTACAACCTATTTAGAGTTATATGGTTAATATTGCTTATACATTTCAGTTAGATTTAGACAGAAGTAATTTGCTGCAACCTTTTTGACAGTAAAAATCTTATATTTTCTTAGTTTGTTTAATACATTTAGTAATTGTAATGATTTTTATTATCATTATAAAACTTTATTAGCATTTATGTTAGTCATTCGTAGCTTTCCTTTGTGAATAGTAATGTTCTCTTTTTTATTGAGGTTGTAGAATTTCATGTGATTCTCACGTTTTGTATGAACTTTTATCACTTAAAAAATGGATACTTCCTTCTTGCCATTCTACCAAAAGTTGTGTTTATCAATTTTATTTATGTGGCTTAATTAAATTAAATGAAATTAATTAATATATTTTATGGTACTAGTGATGGAACCAAAGGAGCTGTACCACTGAGCCAGAGTTCCAGTCTTCTATATGTTTTGGAGACAGGATCTCCTTAAGTTGCCCAGAGTGGCCTTGAATTTACAATCCTCCTGCCTAAGTCTCCCATGGAGTCCCTGAGATTACAGGCTTTATACTACCATGTCTGGCTTCATTTAGCTTTGGGTAGTAAACAGAGCTTAATAATAGGAGCCAGCATGTCCATTTTTTGTCTTGTTAATATATTTATTTGTCCTAAAGTTGAAAATTCTATCCAGGTTTGAAAAATATTCATATTTTTAAACTTCTGTAGTTGCTTTTTAAAGAACTCTTTCCTCCATCTGGAATTTATTTTAGTAAATGATGTCGGAATATAAATTGAAACTTCCTTTTTAGAATAGCGGTCTCAATCATATGTTTCAATTTTTTGTTGAAAAGTAAAGATTTTTCTCCTTCAATTTGAGTTGCCTTTTGTAATATATATATTGAGTTATTTATTAGAATTATCTCTCTATTTAAACAATTTTCACAGTGATCTATTTATTTAGGAATAGTCTCATTTAACTTAAGAAACTTGTATGCTTTAGGGTCTAATTTTTTAGTACCTCTCCCCTCTTATCTTTGTATTTGCAGAATGTATTTGTTTAAATTTTGCAGAATGTTTTCAAAAATATTTGCTTTTGATAACAGAGCACAGACTTCTCTCTCTTTTTTTTTTTTCTTTTTTTAATCAAACTAAGTCTGTGCAACATGCAAAAATATAAAGGGGATGAAAGCAGCTCAGCTCTGGTTGAAATGTCTGAAGCTGTGTCAGGATTCCACCACATTCCATCTGAAATATTTTAGGGCTTCTGAGGTTCACATTTAAATCAGTCACTCTAGATTGACTTCAGTATATTTTTAAAAGATTCTTCAAAAATTAATTTGAACTTTAGGTAAAATTGCATTAAATTTATAAATTAACCTGAGCACTAGTCATGCTCAGAATTGTGCCTTCTATCCATTGAGTGCCTGTCGGTTATGCACCCACCTTTCTTTACCCTCTTGTGTTACTATAACTTTTCTCCACTGCTTGCTGATGGGTGTTTTGTCAGTAGAAGGTAACAGAGGATCCTGTGAGAGATAAGATTGTGTACCTTTTTCATGGCTTGCTACTGTGGTGTACTGCAACCATCAGTGAATAGTAATCTTCACTTCCAGGATAACCAAGTTGGTTCCCTGAACAACCAGTCTTAGCCAACCAACTTCCCAGAGAGATCCCTTTCTCCAGCTTCCACTCACTGACAACCAGGACAGCTTT
>JAJEJO010002925.1:111722-220467 GCA_020662805.1 Glaucomys volans | reverse complement strand
TCTAACTGCCAGGTTTAACCTGCCAGCAACTTCCTGAGGGTTTCATGGACAGCTCACAGTTCTTTGTCCATCAACTTAAGTTAGATAGAATCTCAGTGGGTGATGTTTTGATTGACACAGCTGCAGGTCTTTACCCTCCAGTCTCATCGCAATGGTACACTGATGAAATGCTTCTAGATCCTCAATTCCTGTCCATTAGTTGCCAGTTTACCAGACTCAGCCCATCAACTGTGGACCTGCTCTGACCAGGGTAACCCAGCAATGTCCCAGCATCCAGTGGCTGCAGTAACATACCCCGCAACAATTTTTGAATTAGAGCTCTGGGGAAGATAACTCCCTGCCAACTGCATCTTTTCCTCAGCCTTCCAGAAATCTTTACAGTAGTTTTATATTTACTCTTAATAGATAATCCCTTTTAAATTGTTAATAGTCATTCTATTAAAACTCTGTTTCTTTAAATCCCTGTGTGACTTTTAACAGTATCATTTTCCTTCTCCTCCTCTTTTTTCTCTCCTTTTTTTTCTCAAGGATACATCTTTCCAATTACTCAAATGTTAAAATACTTTTATACTTTGAAAACATTTTGTTTTTCTTTTCCTTTAGTTAGGTAGAATTATTTTATTGTGGAAACATAATGCTATATCTCTTCTTGTACGAAATCCTGGAATTTTCATGATGTATTTTGTTGTAATTTACTGATGCATAAGAAGTGCTATTTTTAATACACTGAATTTACATTGTGACATTTGACCAAACTATTTTGTTATCACACAATTTTTGTTTATTTTTAAGGTAGTGTGTATGAAGGATTTTATTATGTGTAAATAAAGTTTGTTTTGGACTTCTTTCTCACCAATATAGGCATCTAGGAAATAGCTTTTGTCTTTACAAGACAATATTTTTTCCTGTATGTAAATGAGTAAAGAATAGAGAAAGGAATTCATTCCTATGAATGAAAACTTGGAGGCAATACATTCCTCAAAAATCCTCTTTTCACCCTTCCTCTCAAGAAGATAGCCAAATTTTGGAAGAATTAGAATCTGAAGAAAATTAAATATCACTTATATTTCCATCACCTCCAAACACAAAAGACTTTTTTTTTCATGGTTGTAATGTATTCTTACCAGAATTAACCAGCTTAAAATCTAGGGAGAATCTCACTTAAGTGCATAGTTAGGGCTATAACACTTTAAACAGATGCAGTTCAACTTTTCAAAACTCTCTCAAGGCCAAAACTATACTCTTTCTTTCATCAACAAAATTAGAACAGCAAATAATACTATTTTGCCAATAGAAAACCATCTTCACATGAAGTGTTGGAGTGGAAGCTATTAACAAAGAATTAGGGGGCGGGAAGAAGAGAGAATTTTAGAAAAGAAGAATCTTAATTTCAGCTTCCTGTTATCCTAAATGGTCTGATTGTGAGGACAAATATTTCTCACAAGAAAAATAATGTTACATCATATTTTTCCATATACACTGGGAAAATCCATTTGTATTTCCTGTCTCCTATAATAGAGCAACATTTAAATATCACTTTAATGTAGAGGTTCATAATGGAAGCCGGAAGTCACAATTCATACTTCTCTGACCTACTTCTTCCCATCATTCACCCAACCTATTTTCATTTTAAACTTCTGTTCCAAGGAATCTGAATGGTAAAGTCAGAGTAGATTCTTTCTAGGAGAGAGAAAGAAACCTTCATGTGTTTTGTGGCTTTTAATTTGTTTCACTCACCACACACATGGTAAATGCAGTGACTAAGAATTTTACTAATCACTTTACTATTTCCTCTTCTTGGAGGAAACAGGGAGGAGTGGAGAACAAGTGAGGCTTCCTGGTTTGCACTCTCAGGTGAGAACTTCTGTTATTTATCACTAGCCAAGCTTATCCTTGAAAGTTCTTGAAAATCTTCTCGGTTTAAACTTACATTGCCTGATAACAACATACAATGGGACCAACCTACCATGGACTAAAATCTCAAAACCTGTGAGCCAAAATAACCTTTTCTCTCTTTAAGTTGATTGTCCTAAGTATTTTTTATAATAATGCAAATCTGACTGAAACAGTTGGCGGTAAATCCAACATTCTGCAGTTTATTTTGTATAAGACCTAACTTCAGTTTTTTTCTTTTTCTTTTTTGCTTTCAGTTTAAAGGAGCATTTTTATTATTCTATCTTATTTTATGTCTTGATTTACTATCAGTAGCTTGTTTTGATTTTCTGACTGATGACTATGGGTTTTCCAGTGTTTATCTTTGACAATCCAGTCTACATTATGATACAGCACATGTGGTACAAGAATCTTATGCCCTCTATTTCCAGCCTCCTGTTCCTTGGGCTGTTCTTGCCATACATTTATTTCTACATATATTATTATTATTCATGCATCATTACGTTTTCTCTGCTCTGTTAAATTAATAAAAATATAAGAAAAAATCTCTTTTTTTTCAAATTTCTGACGTTTTTCTTTCCTTGGATTGAGAAAAATATCTAACATCATGTTTCTTTTCTTTTATGAATCCCTTTCACATTTTTTTTTGTACTAGCGATTGAACCCAGGGGCACTAAACCCCTAAGTCACATACCAGCACATACCGCACCCCTCCCCCCTTTTTTAGGCAGGGTAACTCTAAGTTGTTTAGAGTCTCTCTCAGTTGCTGAGGCTGGTTTTGAACTCATGATCCACCTGCCTTAGCCTCCACAGCTGCTGGGACTATAGGTATGCACCACCACTCCTGGCCCTGGAACATTTCTTATAGTGTAAACCTACTAACAATACATTCACCTTTAGTTTGTCTGAAAACATCATCATTTCATCTTTATTTTGAAAGCTACTTTTGCTTGATTAAAAATTCTAGGCTGATGATTATTCTTTTAGTATTTTAGAAAGCCTGTCCCATCGTCCTCTGGCTTATACAGTGTATTATCTATGCTGTTTATCAGATTTTTGCATGGTTAGTGACCTAAAATCACACATATTTTATGAATCAAGAGTCTACACAAAGCTTAGCCAGGTCCCCAGCTTAAGGTCTCACGGGTTGAAATCAATATATCAGGACGGCTGGGTTTTCATGTGGAAGCTCAAATGGGAAGAGGATCTTTTTCTAAAACCATTTAGGTTGTTGGTAGAATTAATTTCCATGCAGTTCAATGACTAGGAGTAGATTATTTCTGAAGACGATAAAAGTGTGCTAGCTAGATGTGTCTTGTTTGCATTTTAATTTTGCTTTTGCTTCCTGTCCTGAGTCTAGTAATGGATATAAGGCTGGGAAATATGTTCTGTCTCCATCCATTGGTAATAGATGTCTATTTTTTAGTGGTACCAAATTGGGGGGCGGGAAGTAAAATGTTCTTCCCTCTTTCCTGGGATCAAGCACATTTTGGTTCTAATCCTCACCTAGCCACCTGGGGTGAGTAGCTTTCCTGTTTATCCCTCAGTAGCTTGGGTCTTTTGCTTTTCTTACAGGAGGGTTCTGGGGAAACTGGAAATGTCTGTGCATTATTCCAGTGGTTCACACAGAAACCACCTCTGGGTTCTAAACTCCTGATCTGCTCTGAAGTTTTATTGTAAGCACCCAGTGAAAGTCTGTGGGGAAGAGCTGGGAGTCATTACAAAATCAACTGTCTAGGGCTGCCAGTTATTCTAAACTGATATACTAACCCTTATTTAGCCATTGGCAATTTAGTACATTTTAAGTTATTTTTTTCGCTGATTTATTAATAATAATTCCCAAGTTAAAATTAAATTTTAAATAAGCTTAAATAAATCCTATCCAGTTGCTGTCATAACCACTCATAATAAAATTATTTCATGTAAACTAGATGCATAATAACACAAATGACCCAAACTAAAACAAAAATCATAATCCAATTTTCAAAACAGTTTTGAGTGATTTGGTGTTGTTATTTTGAGATCACTGTTGCTCAATTTGGGCAAAATTTAATTAGTATGTATGTTTTAGTTCTATTATTTCTATGTCATTAATGCAAGACTTGACAATGGAAGAAAAGGAATACATCTCTAAGATAGAAACATTTAAGCAAAACAATTTTAGTTCTGATTTTGAACCGGGAAAACAAATGCTAAATCATAATGATTTCCTTGAAAACTGAAAGTACAAATAAATGCATTTTCTAGTACACTTCAAGGATTAGCTCTGAAAATAATGACCATCCCCAAGCCACAAGTATACACACTCTGCCAAAAGTTTGGTCTCTAAATACCATACACTATCAGGAGGTTAATTTGGAAATGACTGATTCCTGGTCTGGAGCACTACATGGTGAGCCTATAGTACTTCTCTGGATGTCTCCCAAAGGACAGAGAGGGGGAAGTGTGAACTCCAGTAAAAATAAAAGAAGAAAAATAGATTAAGACTAAAAAATAGCAACTATGATTAAATTTAGTGTGTACCCACAAACACCACCCCCTAAACACAAACCACACACACAGTCTTTTCTTATCAGAAGTCTGGTAAATCTACTTATCTTAAAAGCTGTAAAATTAAGAGAAAGATTTTACTCTGTGGTTCCAACATTAACAAACACTGTAACTAAGAATTTAATGAAACATATTAATTCTATTAAAGAATTCCATCTATTAAATTGAAAACATAATAAATGGAATTAAAACATTGCAATTTTACATTTCTTAATGAATTAGTGAATCCAGTGGTTGAACATCGATTGGCTGCTAGCATCAGAAAAGGAGAGGTCTGTATGTGTAACATGTTACATGATTAAAGAATATGTTATGTGTCATCTGATTGGATTTGATCGGTCTTTTAACTATAGTTAAAATAGAATATGATCCATCCTTGAACTATAGTTAAAAATTTTTAAAGACTGGGGATATAGCTCAGAGGTAGAGTGCTCTTACCCTGTATGCATGAAGTTATTGGTTCAATCTGCAGCACTGAAAAAAAATCACAAGTATTGCATAAATAAATACTGAATTATTATGGAGATAAAACCCACATAATTCAGACCATGCAAAATTCTATAGTAATAGCCACTTTTTTTTCTTACAAAAAAAATGGTTAAAAACAAAATAGAGAAGGAATAAAAGGAAGTACATAGAGAAAAAGAGACACAAGATATGTAAGTCAACCACAATGAGTGAATCTTTTAAAATATGCATTTAAAATAGCAACCAGAAAAAAACTGAATGTATCTTAAATTTAGAATGTACAACACTGTCTGGATCTTTCAACTTAAATTGATTAATCAGTATATGTCTTCTTTTTTATTTATATGTGTTCTTTATTATGTTATTAATATAATAACTAAATCATAGATAAGTAGAGTAGACCACTATAATAGGTATATTTCATTTACATATATATATGAAGGAAGTAAAGTATCTGAAATTTTCTTTAGAATAATATGAGTATAGATAGACATATAGATAAAAGAAGATTTATTATGAGATAATTATTGCTGAGTCTATATGATAACTACATGGGCATTTACTATACTGCTTTGTTTTGTACACATTTGAATGTTATCTAGAAAAAAGATTAAATGAAAATTTTAAGGATTTCATTTCTTTTATAAAGAATTTAGTACAGAATTTGTCCAAGAATGATAACCATATATAAAACAACATCCATTCTTTAGTACCATAAAACATTAAATGAATTGATGGTAGGTCGGGGTGCTCAAGAGGATATAGAGGGGAGTCCAATTTGCATGAGACAGTTGGTTAATATCCACTTATAGAATGGGGACTTTAATAGTACCTGCACTGAGAAAAATATTCAATAATTATTCAAGAAAGGTTATGACTATTACTGCTACGGGTATAATCTCACCTCCAAAACCAACATCATTAAAATATATGCACAAATAGCAATACTATAATATTAATATTGTGTTGTGGTTCTGTTTAAACTATCCAGGTAATTCTTTTTTATTGAAAGATATCAACCAACTTCAATGTTAGAGCCATTCATATCATTAGAGAATAAATTGTATCAAAGAATTTAAAGGAACCAACATCATCATAAAAGAATGTGACCTCTCTAATCAAGAGTCTCTGAAATACACATCATGACTCAGATCAATACACCCTGTATAGATCATAGCAGAATTTTTACCTCTTTGATGAATTAGTTATGTGATTCATGGTTAGTGAAAAAAGGTTAGTGAAGTTATCATTTCACACAAGATCTTATTAAGTTTATATCCTCCTTTAAAAACAATAGAAGGAAATTTTTATCTGCTATGAGAATGCTCAATATATTATGAAGTAGCAATAGTTTCCTTACAATAATTGAAAATAAAAATAATGAAAACATTATCATGTACGTACTTCTAAATAAAGCTCAAAAGTATGAACAACAGCTTTTTTCATCTCTAAATCAGATATTGGACAAAATTATTTTCTTGAATGCATTTAATAGACATCATTTTTGTATTATATTCTTATAGCATATGAAGTCAGTATGAATCACAGACTGAATTAAAACCTGTATCCTCGGGCAACATTAAATATTCCATATTTGAATACATAAACCTATGGACATAAATTACATAGTTTTTAAGTTTGTTCATAGGAAAACTGATGGAAATTTATGGATAAAATCAAAATTACAAAACTAAAATCCTTGGTTTGAGAACACTGTGATAAGACCTTAACATTTAATGTTGTTTAAATGAAGACTAGCAAGGTGCTATAATGAACAATAAGATATCGTTACGACCTGGTCACTATTGACAAACATTATGGTAAAGTGATCTTCAGTTAGGTCTGATTCAGCTTTCAAGCCACTATATAAGAAGACAAGTTGTAATGAAGACAAAGAGAAATATACAATTCATCATAGAGGGAATGAAATTTATATCAAATCCAGATGCATTTAGTCCTTTACTTTGGATGTCCACATTTTCTGAAATGTGGATAATTGAATGTGATCTTTTGAATCAATGGTTCACTTTCATGAATTGGATCTAATTTTGACCTTTACTGCCTTCAGGAATAGAATGAAATGGAGGAAGTCGAGCAAACTCTCACATCTTTTCCAATTTTACTTAAATCTTAAGGAAAAAAAAAACAACATTTTTTATCACATTTTTAAAACAAATTATGATTCTAATTAAATCACACATAAATGCACCATCATACTTATTCTTTTTAAAAATATATTTAAATGATTGGGATTTTTTTATTCTTAATGCATTTTAGGAAACTTTGTTACTTTTTTTTCTTTATTTTTTTCTTTTGGTACCTGGGATTGAATCCAGGAATGCTTAAACACTGAGTCACATCCCCATCCCTTTTTTTTTTTATTTATTTTTATTATTATTATTTTTTTTTATTTTAGTTAGAGACAGCATCTCATTGAATTGCTTAGGGCCTCGTTAAATTGCTAAGGATGGCTTTGAACTCTAGCCTTCTGAGCCATTGGGATTACAGTCCTGTGCCACCACGCCCAGTTTACTACTACTATTTTTAAAGCTTAAAGTAGAAGATGATCGATAAGAATTTGGATTTGCTTTCCATTGCAAGATTGCATCAGTTTTTTAATGTAAAAATATTAAGATTATTATGGTAAAGACCTTCTAAATAATCTTGGGCAAATTTAGTAGTTTGAAATATGCGATTGGGTTAGATGCTAGGAGTCTCACTAAAAAAGTCTAATTTCCTGTGTTTCCTGTTTGGGGAAAGACATTAGTTTTACAGATTGGTACTCATGCTGTTATAAAAGGCTACTGTTACTTGGATTACTTCTGCCCTTGTGTTTCCCAGTCCATTTCAGATCTTTCCTCTCCACCCTGTAAGCAGTTGCAGTATGTCCCTCTTAACCTTACAGTCTGCGGATCCATCGAAATTGCTTAACCTTACTGTCTGTGGATCCACTGAAATCTCTTGTAGGCGACATTGGGAGTATCAGGAGAGTTTGCTTAGCTTTTAATCTGGAATTGTTGGTTATCTGTCAGGGCATCCCTGTGTTTATGTCATTGTTTTTCTTGATGGATTTAGGGTTTAGACTAGTTAATAGTAAATCATCTTCAGGTGTTTGCTAGTTTGGGCCATTTTATAAATATTTGAAGAGTTTATATTGTCACAGATTGGAAAAGTGAAATCGGATTTAAAGGATAAAATGTGATTTAAAAAAAAAAAAGCTTAAAGAAAATCAGTACAAAATAAGTTACCTGAATTATTTTACCCTCAATTATATAAAGAAGATGCTGCCATATTTTCCAAGTTCAATAAAGCCCCATATTTAGTTCTATATGTTTTTTTTTTTTTTTAAACTGGGCATTGCACCCAGAGATGCTTTATCAGTAAGCTTGATCCCCAGTTATTTTTATTTTTTATTTTGAAACAAGGTCTTGCTAAATTGCTGAGGATCTCACTAAATTGTTAAATTTGGACTCAAACTTGTGATCCTCCTGCCTCAGCCTCCAGAGTCACTATGATTATAGGCATATGCCACCATACCTGGTTACATGATTTTTTTAAATTAAAAAAAAAAACCTTGCAAAATGGCATGTAAAAGATGACATTTTATAAGGATCTATGTATTACAAAATTTAAATCAGCCATAAAAGCTAAATTAAAATCTAAATGTTTTATAAACATAATTTAAAACATAAATGTTTTAATTTCTCTTTAGAGTTTCAATATATAAATTGAGGTACCATTTCTTCTAAAATAAGTTGACTTATATAAATAAATATTTATTCTTTCAAAAATATTTTTATTTCTGCTTATTTTTCTTTATACCTATAAACAGATTTTAATCTATAATAAGATAAAGCAAATAGTTTTGCCTAATTCTGTCCACAGCTACAAAACATATATGTCACCTTCTATTTCACTGTAGTTGTAGTTAACTCCTATCTAGAAAATACTTGCATTTGATGATTGTTAAATTTTCTTTAATAACTTCCAAATATAGAATCAGAAATTCTAAATTCTATGTATGGAGTTAATAAGATGAAAAGCAATAAAAATAATAGAACATAAAACCTATGTATTTTGATTACCTTCTGTAAAATTAAACAATGCACACCTTCTAGTGAAAAAAAGTGTTGATGTATATTTTTTAAAATGTCAATTAGCAGAGGTATTTTCTTTAATTAAATTTTTTATTTTAGTTCATTGTACACAACTGGAGTACAACTATCATTTTTCTGGTTGTACACAAAGTAGAACCACACAAATTGCACATTTATATGTATACATAGGTTAAAGATGTTTATCTCATTCTATTATCTTTTCTTCCCCCACTCCTCCCCCCCACTCATTTTCCTCTATACAATCCACCCCTTCTCCATTCTTCCCATACTTCCCCCCACCCCCGCTATCTGTCATCAACCACTTTTAAGAGAAATCATTCAGCCTTTGGCTTCTTGGGATTGGTTTATTTCACTTAACATGACCTTCTCCAATTCCATCCATTTATCTGCAAGTGTCATAATTTTATTATTCTTTATGGCTGAATAATATTCCATTGTGTATATATAACCACAGTTTCTTTATCCGTTCCTCTATTGAAGGGCATCTAGGTTGGTTCCACAATCTAGCTAGAGTGAATTGGGCTGCTATAAACATTGATGTGGCTGCATCACATTAGTAATCTGATTTTAAGTCCTTTGAATATAGGCCAAGGAGTGGGATAGCTGGGTCAAATGGTGGTTACATTCTGAGTTTTCTAAGGAATCTCCATACTGCTTTCTAGAGTGGCTGCACCAATTTGCAACCCCACCAGCAATGTATGAGTGTATCTTTTTCCCCACATCCTTGCCAACACCTATTGTTGCTTTTATTCTTGATAATAGACATTTTAATTGGGGTGAGATGGAATCTTAAGGTGATTTTGATTTGCATTTCTCTTATTACTAGAGATGTTGAACATTTTTTCATATACCTGTTGATTGCTTGTAGATCCTCTTTTGTGAAGTGTCTGCTCATTTTCTTAGCTCATTTATTGATTGGGTTATTTGTATTCTTGAGGTAAAGTTTTTGGAGTTCTTTATATATTCTGGAGATTAGTGCTCTATCTGGTGTGAGTATGGCAAAGATTTTCTCCTAATCTGTAGGCTCTCTTTTCACATTGCTGATTATTTCCTTTGCTGAGAAAAAGCTTTTCAGTTTGAATCCATCCCAATTATTGAGTCCTGCTTTTATTTCTTGTGCTTTGGGAGTCATGTTAAGGAAGTCTGGTCCTAGGTGGATATGATGAAGATTTGGACCTATTTTCTCTTCTATTAGGTGCAGAATCTCTGGTCTAATTCCTAGGTCCTTGATCCATTTTGAGCTGAGTTTTGTGCAGGGTGAGAGATAGGGGTTTAGTTTCATTTTGCTGCATATGGATTTCCAGTTTTCCCAGCACCATTTGCTAAAGAGGCTATCTTTTCTCCATTGTATGTTTTTGCGCCTTTGTCTAGTATGAGAAAACTATTTATGTGGGTTTGTCTCTGTGTCCTCTATTTTATGCCATTGATCTACCTGCTTATTTTGGTGCCAATACCATGCCGTTTTTGTTACTATTGATTTGTAGTACAGTTGAAGGTCTGGTATTGTGAGCTTTGCTCTTCTTGCTAAAAATTGCTTTAGCTAATCTGGATCTTTTTTTCCTCCAAATGAATTTCATGATTGCTTGCTCTATTTCTATGAGGTCCGTTATTGGGATTTTAAGTGGAATTGCATTGAATTTGTACAGTGCTTTTGGTAGTATGGCCATTTTGATGATATTAATTCTGCCTATCCAAAAACATGGGAGATCTTTCCATCTTCTAAGGTTTTCTTTAATTTCTTTCTTTAGTGTTCTGTAGTTCTCATTGTAGGTCTTTCACCTCTTTTGTTAGATTGATTCCCAAATACTTTATTTTTTTTTTTTTTGAGGCTATTGTGAAAGAGGTAGTTTTCCTAATTCCTCTTTCAGAGGATTCATCACTTATGAATAAAAATGCATTAGATTTATGAGCATTAATTTTATATCCTGTTACTTTACTGAATTCATTTATGAGTTCCATAAGTTTTCTGGTGGAATTTTTCAGCTCCTCTAAATATAGAATCATGGCATCAGCAAAAAGGGATCGTTTGAGCTCCTCTTTTTCTATTCATGTCCCTTTAATAACTTTGGTCTGTCTAATAGTTCTGGCTAGTTTCAAGTACGATGTTGAATAGAAGTGGTGAAAGAGGGCTTCCCTGCCTTGTTCCAGTTTTCAGGAGGAATGCTTTCAATTTTTCTCCATTTAGAATGATGTTGGCTGTAGGCTTAGCATAGATAGCCTCTACAATGTTTAGGAACGTTACTACTATCCCAATTTTTTCTAGTGTTTTGAGCATGAAGGGGTACTGTATTTTATCAAATGCTTTTTCTGCATCTATTGAAATAATCATGTGGTTCTTAACTTTAAGTCTGTTGATGTGGTGAATTACATTTATTGATTTCCAGATGTTGAACCAACCTTGCATCCCTGGGATGAAACCCACTTGATCATGTTGCACTATCTTTTTAATATGCTTTTTAATGCTATTTGCTAAAATTTTGTTAAGAATTTTTGCATCTATGTTCATTATGGAGATTGGTCTGAAAATTTCTTTTCTTGATGTGTCTTTGTCTGGTTTTGGTATTAGGGTGATTTTGGCTTCATAGAATGAATTTGGAAGGGTTCCCTCCTCCTCTATTTCATGGAATACTTTAAGGAGTATTAGAATGAGCTCTTCTTTGAAGGTGTTATAGAACTCAGCTGTGAATCCATCTGGTTCTGGACTTTTCTTTGTTGGTAGGCTTTTGATGACTTCTATTTCATTGCTTAAAACTGATCTCTTTAAGTTATGTATGTCCTCCAGATTCAGTTTGGGTGGCTCATATGTCTCTAGGAACCTGCTGATGTCTTCAAGATTTTCTATTTTGCTGGAGTATAAATTCTCAAAATAACTTCTAGTTATGTTTTGTATTTCAGTAGTGTCTGTTGTGATATTTCCATTTTCATAATATGAATTTTAGTAATTTTAGTAATTTGAGTTTTCTCTCTCCTCTTTGTTTTTTTTTATATTCTCAAAGAACCAACTTTTTGTTTTGTCAATTTTATGAATTGTCTCTTTTGTTTCAATTTCATTGATTTCCTCTCTGATTTTAATTATTTCCTGTCTTCTACTACTTTTAGTGATGAACTGTTCCTCTTTTTCCAGGGTTTTGAGCTGTAATGTGATGTAATGTGAGTTCGTTTATTTGTTCACTTTTCGTTCTTTTATTGAATGTGCTCCATGCAATGAATTTTCCTCTTAGCACTGCTTTCATAGTATCCCAGAGATTTTGATATGTTGTATCTTTTTTCTCATTGGCTTCTAAGAATTTTTTTATTTCCCCCCTAATGTCTTCTGCTATCCATGCATCATTCAATAGAAATTATTTAATCTCCAGGTGTTGGAGTAGTTTCTGTTTCTAACTTTATCATTGATTTCTAATTCCATTCCAGTATGGTCTAATGGAATACAAGGTAGTATCTCTATCTTTTTGTATTTGCTAAGAGTTGCTCTGTGGCATAACATCTGGTCTATTTTAGAGAATGATCCATGAGCTGCTGAGAAGAAAGTGTATTCACTTATTGATGGATGGAATATTCTATATATGTCTGTTAAGTCTAAGTTAGCCATTGTATTATTGAGTTCTATGGCTTCTTTGTTCAATTTCTGTTTGGAAAATCTGTCCAATGGTGAGAAAGGTGTGTTAAAGTCACCCACTATTGTTGTGTTTTGTTCTATTTGGTTCCTGGAATTAAGAAAGATTTGATTGACGTACATGGATGCACCATTGTTTGGGGCATAAATATTTATGATTGTTATGTCTTGCAGATTTATGCTTCCATTAAGCAGTATGAAATGCCCTTCTTTATCCCTTCTAACTAATTTTGACTTGAAGTCTGCTTTATCTGATATGAGAATGGAAACCCCTGCTTTTTTGCTGACTCCATGTGCATGATTTGTTTTTTCCCATCCTTTCACCTTTAGTCTGTGGGTATCTTTTTCTATGAGATGTGTCTCTTGGAGGAAGCATATTGTTGAGTCTTTTTTTAAATCCAATCTGCCAGTCTATGTCTTTTGATTGATGAGTTCAGGCCATTAACATTCAAGGTTATTATTGAGATATGATTTGTATTCCCAGTCATTTGGGTTTATTTTTGGCTTTGAACTTGACTTGGTTTCTCCTTTGGCTATTCCTTTAGGGTAGTTCCTCCCTATGCTGACTTACATTGTTGTTTTTCATTTCTTTCTCATGGAATATTTTGTTTACAATGTTCTATAGTGCTGGCTTTCTATGTTCTGGAGAGTTTTTGTTTATCATGGAAGGATTTTATTTCATCTCCAAATCTGAAGGTGAATTTTGCTGGGTATAAGATTCTTGGTTGGCATCCATTTTCTTTCAGGGCTTGTAATATGTTGTTCCAGGCCCTTCTTGCTTTCAGGGTTTATGTTGAGAAATCTGCTGATAGCCATATCGGTTTCCTGCTGTATGTAATCTGAATTTTTCTCTCGCAGACTTTAAAGTTCTATCTTTATTTTGTATGTTAGGTACTCTCATTATAATGTGCCTTGGTGCTGATCTATTGTAATTTTGTATATTTGGTGTCCTGTAAGCCTCTTGTATTTGATTTTCCATTTCATTCTTCAAATGTGGGAAATTTCCGATATTATTTCCTTGAATAGATTATTCATTCCTTTGTATCTCTGTGCCTTCCTCAATCCCAATAATGCTCAAATTTGGTCTTTTCATGGTATCCCATAATTCTTGTAGGCTTTGTCCATGAATTCTTATCATCTTCTCTGTTTGGTGAACTTTGTTTTCAAGATTAAATATTTTGCCTTCAATGTCTGAGGTTCTGTCTTCCAGGTGATCTAGCCTGTTGATTATGCTGTCTATTGAGTTTTTAATTTGGTTTATTGTTTCCTTTATTGCAAGGAGTTCTTTTTTTTTTTTTCAGAATCTCTATCTCTTTATTGAAATGATCTTTAGCTTCCTGTAACTGTTCTTTTAACTATTGATTGGTGCGATCATTCATTACCTGCATTTGCTCTCTCATCACATCATTTGCTTCTCTGATCATTTTAATTATGTACACTCTGAACTCCCTTTCTGACATTTCTTCTGCCCTGCTGTCATTGGATTCTGTTGATGTAGCATCTAGGTTTATTTGAGATACTTTCTTCCCCTGTTTTCTCATGTTATTCATGTATCTTCCCCTCTGTGAGAATCTGAGGTATTGCAGCTTCCCCCCTATAGACTTGTGGTGTCCCTGCAGGTTTCCAATACCTCACCTCCTAGTCCTCAGCAACACTAGATCACGGGCTGGGGCCAGTCTAGGGTATGTCTGGGCCTCTGGGCTGGTCCTCCTGGTGGCTGCCTCGGGGCAGAAATCCCACAGGAGCACTCAGGGCTGAAGTACCAGGTGCAGAGGTCTCAGGCCTCTGCGCTGGGCTGAGCCCGATGTCTGTCTCTGTGCCTGCCTCCTGGACCTGGAAGTCTCACGGGACTTGGCTTGTCAGAACCCAAACCTCTGAGCTGAGCCTCCCCGAGTGGGAAACTCAAGTGTCCACTGTGTCTGCTTGCCACATGCTTAAGTCTCCCACCTCTGGGTTGTGCCAGCTGCCCATGTGGAAATCCCCTGGGAGCACTTAGGGCCAAGGTACCAGGTACAGAGGTCTTAGGTGTCTCAGTAGAGGTATTTTGGGGGGCGGGGAGGGGAACTGTTTTAGAAATGTAAACAAAAGTTCAGCAGAATATACAGAGAATTTTTGTAGAGCCTTCTCCCACCTCCGTTTCCCATAGTATCAACATCTTGCTTGACTTGAACAAAAGGATTTAGCAACGAGAGCATTTAGCAAAAGAAATGACTCTTAAATTTTAAATACATTTAAGGGAATGTAGGAGTGTCTGAGGATACAGAGCTCAGGCCCTTTCTCTTCCCATAATTGGTCTGATCATGAGCCAATCACGAGTCTAGCACGAGCATGCATCTGGAGCATGGCACGGGGGTGTTAACAGCTGTTGGTAATTGTAATTAGTGAATGTCTGCTATATAAGCTTGCTTGTTCCTCATTAAACCGAGCCTGGTCTTCAGAATTTGAGCTCCCAGTGTGGTGTTAGCGCCATCGCACTCACCCTCCTTACCCCCACAGACCGCTCCTGTTCCACTTTATAACAAGGGAAAGAGGAGATAAGAGTCCAAAACAGAGTTTCATAAAAGTTGGAGAATATTTAGCACAACAATGAACTAAGCATGCTCTGGATGTCTAGGAAAATTGCCTAATTTGGCACCTAAAATATTACAAATAATTGCTCGAGAAAATCAGAAGCAATGTCACATGAATTTGTACACTATCTCACACAAAGAATTTAGCATAGTATGGACAGAGCAGTGGTGCTATGGACTGAATATTTGTGTCCTGTCAACCCTGGCTCCAAATTCATATGAAAGAAGATGGAGCCTTTGGAAAGAAATAAGGTCCTCAGAGTGGAGCACTCGTGATGCAATCAGTGCCCTTAGAAGAGACTAAAGAAACACATTTTCTCTTTTCTCTCAGCCATGAAAATACATCAGGATTGCTATCTGCAAGCCAGATAATAGGCTTTTGCCCAGAACCCAAACATGCTGCTCTCCTCCAAAAGAGGACTGAGAGAAAACTTTCCTTTCTCATGTACACAAACCCTCTTTGAGCGGAGAATGGAAAGCCCTTGAGTTAATAACCTTTTGGGAGATACATAAATGGCTCCTGACATGACAACTCTAATTTTCTTCCACATTTTTTTATTTTTCAATCAATTGGGATTGAAGGCAGGAAATGAGTGATTTGGTGGGTATGATAGATAACTCCACAAGGAGTAAGTTGTGAAACATATTTTTAAGAAATGCTTGTTTTTACACAATTAAAAACATTTCAGTTTTAATCATCACCCAAAAAATTCACAGGAAAAGAGAATATTTGTGTCATTTATTAGGTAGGTAAATTATATTGTTTTGTCTTGTTTTCATATAGCCTATTTGTTAATGATAAATAAGCATTTATCAAGGAGTGAGATAGGAATTTAGGGATACAGAGAGAATACCTGGTCTCAAAAGAGAAAAGAGAAATGCCCAGAAAGCATTGGATGTAGAAAAACAATTCATGAGTACCCCAGATATTTCCTTCTGTCCCCTGTCCTTGCTCACAGCTTGTTGACTGGCTGATGGAAGAACAGCAAAACCATAAGATATCTGAAGGAACCAATCCTCCAGGGAATGTGCACATTAAAGGCTCTGGTAACCAGGAAGTGATCCTAGTCTTAGTATAATAGTAAGACAAACACCCCCAGATAGAGATACAAGGTGCTCCTCAGACTTGAGATTTAAGAAGTAGCATGATTAGAACTTGTGAGAGCAATGCAGAAGTGCAAGGAAAACAGGCATGAAATTGCATAACTCCACTTCTAGTTGAGGCCCCTCCCAACCACTATCATCTATAAATGTGAAACACTAGACTAAGACCACCTGCACTCCCATTCCGGAGCAGGTATTTTCCCCTTTAAAATAAAATGTTTTTCTGTACTACTTATACCTGATGTGTCCTTACCTTTTTCTCTTTGACATGGTCAATCACCTGGAAGTGCTGAGTAGATGTCTCCTCCACTCCTGAAAACCTCTTCAGACCTCATATGGTCACAGGAGGATATTGATTTGGTTAAGCTCCTGTGCTGGGCCCAACAGACCATCTGAAAACCAAAACAGAGTCACCTTATTTTGTAGGTGCATTTCAAGAAACAACAACTGAGTTATCTGACTTTATAAGAAATCAGGACAAAGAGAGAAAGCCATTTTCTCAAACAGGCCAACTGACAAGAGGATGATGCTTCTTCTGCTTTCCCATTCATTCTTCTTATGTTCTTTAATCCTTAAAAAACAACAACAACAACAACAAAAGCCTGATGTGAAACAGTGTACCGTGTAGTTTCCTGTTATTCTGTCTCCCTATTCCTGTCTTGCAAGGAAAGCAACTTTGAAATGACCAATAAACATTAGTTCCTTTTCTTTGTTTTTATTAGCCTTTATCTCAATTTTTCTCATTGCCCATCCAAATACCTATTCTATTTTTTGGAGTTTTACCTGACTTTAAAATTGAAGATAAAGCCCATTAAGATTTTAAAACAATTGTAATTTTGTCATTCAACACTAAAAGTTAGGATTTTATTCTAATGTGCCATTGTAATCCTTCAATGAAAATGAATTTTGTAGTTATGATGTAGATGCAAAACTCCTAGGTACATTTCTAAACTTTTTAGCAGAAAATAATATAATGATTGATACTTTGTTTTTTAACAGGAGCAAAGACATGATCTTTATGGTCTTTAAGTGACACCAACTTTTTTGAGATATTCGTAAATTTTTTGCCCAAAAAATCTTTAGCCATATTAGTTTTTACTGAAGCATTTACCCTATATTTTCTAGATCTTTTAAACATAATAGTCATTGGGTGATAAATCTCGTAGAAATTTGGAGCTAAAAATAAAGAAAAAATAAATCTATTTTCTCAGCATGTGTTTTCAAACCACATTCTTTCTAACTACAAACATCTTGACTCTTTGTAACTCCAAAGGAGTTTAGTATTTAATTCTCACATTTTCTTTAAATCTACCTAATTGGTTTTATAAGAATTCAAAACCACAAGTTTAAAAGTATTTTAATTGGCCTAATTTAAGCATAATTTTTTTTATAATTCAATACATATTAAGTTGGTAATAAGGGAGACATGTAAGAGATGTGAAATCCATATGGGCAACAAAGAAGAAAAGAGGTAGAACTTCACTTCAGGGCTTAGTAAAGTTAAATTTAAGGGTTCTGCAAGCAGAATGGTCTTTATTGCAACATTAACAATTGTGCCTCATAGTAACCAGCGATTATACACAACATTATATTCTATTACCTGTCAAGATGATTTATTAATTTTTACTTAGATTTATAGATCATTATATTAGCTTTGTTAGGATTCAAAATATTTGGCAAATTCATTGCTGTATAATGCATTAGAAATTAAAATCCAATATTGGAGATAAACAAGAAATGTCAATACACCTTATTCCCAGCGGCTCAGAAATATTGACACCCCAGTTACAGTGACATTTAGCCCTAAAATTTAACTTTTTATTCCTGATGTTATTTTCCTTTGAAAAGAACCTGGAATCCTCAGGATATCACCAATATTTCTGTCTGAAATGAGAAAGTACAGAGTGGACTTTAAATAACTTATTTTTGCCAGAAAGGAAGATTTTGTGTAATTTTTTGAAGACTTTTGGTATCAAAATGACAGAAGCTTAACCAACCTCTCACTAATTAGGTGATGATAAATTCTACTTCAAATGCATGTATTTAATTGAAAATTAGAAACCTGATAAAAACAAAGCAAAACAAAGCTGTGTCTATTATAACACTCATGTTTTACTTGTATACTATAGCATTCAGATTTTATGAGAATATAAAAATTTATGAATTTTTATTACTACTTATCTTTCCCAGTTTTTTTCTTTTTAAAAAAAACATGTTTATCCTCAGACACATGCCAGTCCTCAAAAAGAAACTTAATAGTATTTCAAATGCCAATGTTCTTTTGTATCAGTTGAAGCACAGGCTTAGGCTATACAGGGCAGTTTGTAGAAATGAGATATGTTAAGACATTTCATCATGCTGCAGTGATTGGGTAATTCATTAATTATTCAGTTTTGCTTCTGGGTCTAGATTAGGCACTTCCTTCCACTTCCTTCCCCATGACTTTTCTTAGTCAGTGCTGTGTTACTTTTGGAACACATTAGCAGTTGGTATGCAGTTTGATGTCCCCCTATTCATTTGATTGAGTCAGTTATTCTGGGAATTTGGAACTATAGGCCTCCCCATTGGGAACAATGTAGAACAGATCTCCCTAGTAATTTAAGATAAATGTACATTATGAGTTAAAACAAAACAGCAGTTGTGTCTGTAACTGCAAGACAGCCTGGTCTATTTGGTTTATAAAGTCACACGATGAAGAGGTTCCATTGGTTAAGTCAGAAGGCAAATTCTGTAGAACTCCAGGCACAAATTAAATTATTAGAAGTAAAATCTATTCAGTCCTCACAATAGAAGACAAATACCTGCTTCAGAAAATGTCAACAGTTCTTCAGGACTGCTTCTTGAAGGCTGGGGGCTTTGGTATAGATCTACATTATTGATCCCTGATGGGCAAATTTAAATTTGCTTTTTTTAATTGAGATCAAGCCTGAGTCATCTCAATGGTAATGCTAAAAACTTTGAAAAATAGAACGCTGAATACTTAGAAGTATTAAACTTCAGACAAAACAAAAAAAAAAGGCTTAAATAATAACCACTTAAGTAATCAGTTTGTGACAGTACTCTGCCAATTCCTTATTGTTGTTATCATTATTGTAAGTGAGTAAAAATAAGAGTTTCAGGAACAAAGATTTACCAAAAATAAATAGAGCAAACACATTAACTATGAAAATATTTGTGGGTTTTTGTCTGACATTTATTAGCAATCAGGTGTTTATTAAACATAGGTGCCAGGCACAGTGATGCATAACTGTAATCACAGTAGCAGCTCAGGAGGCTGAGACAGGAGGATTTCAAGTTTCAGGCCAGCCTCAGCAACTTACCAAGTCCCTAAACAACTTAGTGAGACCCTGTCTCAAAATAAAAGTTAAAATATATATATATATATATATATATTGGGGAAGTGACTCAGTGGTTAAGTGCCTCTGGTTTCAATCCTTGGTACCACAACAAAAACAAAAATAAAAACAAAAAATAAGGATATAGGGCTGAAAATGTTAAGGATTAGTATACAGTTAAAGAAAACTCTTAGGTATCATGCTAATCATAAACACATAAATCTTTCCATATGAAAGTATTACCACAGCAGCTTAGTGCTAACACAGCCAGATAGTTTGGACAAATTACAAGAAAATAATGCAAACGGTGATAATATTATTGGAGTTCAAAACCCAAAACACCAAAGTGTGGCACTTTGGCACGTTGAATAATTGAACGTCAAGGAAATTGCTAGCCCACAGAAAGTGACTCAGAAAAAACGTCATCCCCTGTCTCCCTGTCTCTCATCTTCTTTCTCCCCTGAAATGAGTCATAAAAAACAAAATTTCTCCTTCCAAAGGGAGGGGTGTATAAACTGGGACACTTCTGTCCCAAAGCAAGCTATAAAACCTTGAAAGTTCACCCTACCTTGAAGACCCTCATTCTGGAAGTGTACTGCCCAATACCCAAGAGGAAGGAAGGCTACCCAAAGAGACCTCGAGTCATCTGAGCAGACAGGCCTTGCTTGCTCTTGTCCCTAACTCAATTACTATTAACTCATACCCTCTGTTCAATCATTTTTCTATAAATCTGTTCATAATTAATTGTACCTAAGCAAAAACATAAGTTTCCCATGGGTCTTTGGGTCTTTCACATTTGAAGCCTCCAGTGTCATACAACTCAAATTCATTTTGGGAGGTTTTTCTTGTATTAAACTTTTATTACAAGAGTTTCAGCAGTGACTCTTGATGTGCAAGGAAATGTATCACACTTTTTCAGCAACTACACCATTAATTTAATTCCACTCTTAAAAATACACAAAGAATGTTAAGAAAGTATATTTTAAAATAAAAAATGATACATTCATTATATTGAGAATAGATAAATATATTTGATACTTCCGATATATCTATACAAGTGAACACCCTCCATCGTTGAATGTATCTGAACATATTGTGTTTAAATTGGGCAGAACTTATAAATATTTTAGAGTGATTTAAATAAGTTGTAAGTAAAAACATCATATTTTATTTATATAATATTCAGTATGGGAAAGATAAAAGTATAGATTGTTTAGGAAAATATACACATGTAATCTGAGGAATGCATGTGAATTATGGAAACCAGATTCAGAATAGCAGCTACTTATGAAAATGAAGGGAATCAGGAAACATAAACAAAAGGGTACCAATACTAGGTAGCAAAAAGTGCTGTGCATTTTAAATTTTCTTTAAAAAGGAAAAAAATAGCAAAACAAAAACAGAATATTTGCTTAGGTAACCAAAAAATCTAAGTTAAAAGCTGTAATTATATTCCCTATGATAGTGGTATATATATTTATTCATTTATTTGTGATGCAGTACTTTTTTAGGATACCTCTTCCAAAGGTTAAATGTTGGGAAACTCTAAGCAAGTGACTTATACCAGAAATGTTTTGTAAAGTTCTAAAAATGTAGACCAACACTAGTAGCATATTCTCCAGAAGATAGTAGTCACTTAAAATAGGAAACAAATGGTCCTAGAAGACAAGAGCTCCTGAGGGTGTCACTGTACTAAAACATGGAATAAAACTTGCCATAAAACTTACCAGCAAAATATCAAACCATAAAAATGAAGTTACCTTCTTTTCTGTTTTCCAAGGGCACATTATAAAATAACTATTAGGAAATGATTCCAATGAGATTCTTGAATCACAGTGCCTGAGTGGGAATCATGGATCAATCATTTGTTTGCTTCATGACTTTAGGAAAGTTAATTATATCATGAGACTTAGCTTTCCAATCTATAAAATGGTTTAAAGAAAGTCCCTACATCATAGGACCATTGAAGGGTTTCAAGGAGATAAGACAGAGAACTCTAGTTCTTCTGAAGACACACAATGAATTCCTTAGTAGGTACAGGTTGATTTTTTTTTTTCCCAAGCATATGTAGACTTCTTAACAAAATTATCCTAAAACTTTTTTTTACTCAAGGTTAAATCAAATCTGCCATGCAGAAATAAGCTAAGGTATTGTGTGCAAGATGCTAAGTATACACCGAAAAAGTTCACTTCAAAAAAGGGATGCTGTGGACAGGGCTTGCAGGGCCTTTATGACTGAGATGTTCCTCTAAAAGCCACAGGACTATTTCACCATGCAAAATGTGGACTATAACTAAGGAAACAATTATCATTGTGCAGAAGGATGGTTCAAGCATGAATCAATGTGTCAGGCACATCATTAAACAGACATGGAGTTAGACAAGGGAGGGAATCCACAAACAACAATGACAACAACAACAACAGAGATCATCGCTCAACCTGTTTTGTCAGAGCTGGTATTGATGGTATTGGTAGTGATGGTGGTGAAGGTAGTCTTTGCACTGTCCTTGGTAGTTACAGATTTCTGCTTATTTTTCATGTCTTCCAGTGCTTTGAGCTTCTTGGCATTTTTTGTGCCTTTGTAGTGGGCCGCAGTCTGGCTATCAGAATTAAATCTCTACTGGCAAATGTTGCATGATATGATTTGCTCTCTTCAATGAGGAAGAGGAACCCCGAATGTATGATTTATTACAGCTTTCTGAATCAGGTCCATTGCATTAAAATTGGGGAAGAGGTTGATTGCCGCTGCAGTGTCAAGAGGAAAGGGAAGAAATGGTTTAATATCCAGAGATGGTTGCAAAGGTGGGGTTGATGGACGGGCCAGGGCTGGGAGAGCAGGACGCTTGCATGTACCACCTCTGCAATGAACTTCACAAACCAGACAAGCTGGTATGTGCAGTCTCCCTCCAACAAGAGGAGGTGCTGGCTCCAAAAGTTAGCTCTGCCTGATGGGTGAACCATTTTTTATAATTTTTGATTTGAAAATAAATAGAAATTATAATTTAATTAACTGTTTTACTAAAAATATAGAAGTCATTTGTTGGGATTGCCCAAAATGTCATTTCCTATCAAGGTGTCATTCAATAATCTATACACATTCATTTGTGCTCTGTAAAATAATGGTTTACTACTTAAAAGTCAAATTTCTACCCAGTGACAAGACCAGAAAAGAATTAAGAGGAAGGAAACAAAAACTGCCTCTGAAGAAGTAAAATAATAAATAACCAAAACTGATTGCCTTAACAGTTATGCCCTAAAGCATGCAATCAATAAAAAAGAGCTGAGGCCCATTCTTTTAACTGTTTAATAATAATTGTTTTTCTTATTTTGTGGTGCTCATGTTATTAATAATTGTTAATTACAAAATCACAGCTACCCAACACATTTGTAGTAATGTGCTAGAGGGATGATTAGAGAGAAGATAGATGATAGATAGATAGATAGATAGATAGATAGATAGATAGATAGATAATAAAGGGCAGAAGCCATATTGAATTGATATTTACCTTTCCAATACACTATATTAATTCCCTGAAATGTATCAAGTACAAGAATACATATTTCTTGATAATGAAGTGGAAAATAAAAGCAAAGTCAACAGCAAAAATATTCTGAAAATAATTAATGTTTAGAAAAAATAGCATTATACTTCTTACAATATCCTGAAGGCACCAAAGTATTTTAGGCAAATAATAATGACAATGATTACATTTATCAAGAAATGGTGAAGTAGGAGTCAGTGAACTGTAGGAGGAAGTGGTAACAGTTGTGCTCATGAGGAAAGTTTCAAGAATTAAAATTCATAGGATCAAAAATAGAATTATCTGAAACTTCTAGGTAGCAGAAGTTTAGTCAATATATTAGTATTTGATTTGTAGAAATAATAAAATCTCTTCAATATCATCCTAGTATTGAAGTGATACGAAAGTTACCATAGGGAATAGATAATCATAATTTCTGTAGTCTTTCAAGAGATAACAGCTAAAGGTAGCCATGTCCATTTCAAGGTAGAAGTCTGTGTTTGCAGACAGATAATGACAACTTTTGACAAGAATTTTAAGAAAGAAGACCACATTTATTCCTTTCCCCCATATTTAGCTTTCAGTAATGGATACATTTCTAATTTTTGGAAATTAATTTTTTTATTTTAATGTATTGAATATAAGTTTCCTTTAATACCAAACTCCAGTATGCTTTCTGATATTGAACTTTGAGATAAACTTAACTTATATTCAAAGAAAAGTGAAGGAACTTCTGCTTTCTGCTCTGATATGCAATGAGCTTGAGTATATCACTCATCTTTGCTATAAGAAAGTTTTTGACAAATTGAAAATCAGTGGATTTTCTTGGACCCATCACAGAATTGAGGTTGTACTGCAAGCCCCACTAAAAACTCTGGAGCTGAATCTAGAAGGTCACAGTCAAAATCTAGAGGGAAAGGAGTATCTGAAGTCCAAGATTCCTAATTCTCCACCTGAGAAAACTAGAAGAAGATCAGCAAAATACCTTAAAACATGTAGACAAAATATTTTTTTTTCGAAAAAACAGAAAGTGAAGATGTTGAAACAGGAAAACAATAGATGAAATTTAACAAAACCAGAAGCTAATCCTTTGGTAAGATCAATGAAATCCATAGACATTTAACGAAGAGAAAAGGAAAAAGAAAAATGACAAAATAGAGGCAGAGTCTTCTGATTTACAGAAATTACAAGGACATTAAGGGAATAATGTGAACAACTGTACATGCACATTTGACAACAGGAGAAAATGACTGATTCAGAGACACTTAACACCACGGGAAACTTCCTTTGGATAAAAAGATAGTTCAAAGAGGTCAATATTCTAAAGAAATTGAATTAAGAACAAACCACATCCCAATTAGAAAGAAAAGTCCCACACAGTTTTGTTGGTGATTATTTTCCCCATATTTTCAGGAAAGTATAATACCAATTCTTTACAATCTCTTTCAGAAAGTAAAACCAGAGGGAACAATTTCTAAATAATTGGATGAAGCTGAAGTTCCCCTAATTCTGAAACCAGATAAATGCATTACAAGAAGAGAAACAACAGGATTCTCATGATTAGAGATATAAAATCCTTAATAAAATATTAATAGAATTCTGCAAAACATAAATGCTATTAACTATCACAACCAAGTGGAGTCATCCTAAGAATGCAAAACTGCTTAAGCATTGAAAATCATTCAAATTAATTAATCATATTCAGAAGTTCAATTACAAAAGTGATATTATATCAATAAATGGAGAAAAAGCATTTGAAAATTAACAGTCCTTAATGATAAACACTCAATAAACTAAAAATAGGGAGAAACTCCCTTAATCTAGTCAATGAAATATGAAATGCTATAGTTAGCATTATTCTTTATGATGAAATAAATAATTTCCCCTTAAGAATGGGAATCAGGTAACAAAAACCTTTCTTTTATCTATCTTTATTCAACATTGCACTCAAAATCCCAGCTAGTGGATAAGAAAAAATAAAAATAAAATCCATGAATATTAACAAGGAAAAATATAGCAATGTCTTGATCTACAGATGACATAATTAACAAAATAAACCTTGACAAATAAAAAATGATAAGCTATAAAGTCCTAGAAGAAAATGTAGGAGAAAATCTAAATAAACTTGTGTTTAGTAATTTGTTTGATTTAAATAAATCAATTGCACAATTCATAAAAGAGCATTTTTGTGAGAGAGGCAATATGTTAAATATCTCTTCAGCCCTATTAATAGAAGTAATAAAAAATCAAAATAATACAAAATTCAATTATTTTATCAGAATCTTTCAAGATAGTGTCAACAGTATATTCCATATGCCTTGCATTCATCTAGCCAGAATTTACCTATATTTATGTTTGTATTTATACAATGATGTTTGTGTTCTTGTAATTCATTCATGTAACTCATATAACAACACAAAATTGAACGTTTGATAATGGTACATATAGATGTCATTCAATTTCTTGCTTTGTAACTGTGGTAATCATTAATTCTATTCCTTTATTTTCATTCTCTCATTTGCAAATTATAGAAGTATTACTCTTCCTACTCTTGAGACTTATTAATGGTTATGTTTGTTGACCTGGATAATAAAATATAAATGAAAATTACAAGTATCATTTCAGAATGAGAGCTTACATCCATTGCACACTTTAGGGCTTTCTTCCTCTCCTCTGCCAGAGAACAGACCACAGCCCAAATCTTGCCTGATCCATCACACTCAGTACTAGAGTCATGACATACAATAAAAGAATTGTAAGCGACTCATATCAGATGGAGTGTAAATAAGACAAATGTTTCTTGTTTTCAACCACCATGATTTGGTGACGTTTTTTGCTATAGAATAATTAAGCCTAAGCTGAATGAAAAAAAAAAAAAGTCTTTGGGTTGTACTGTAAATTGGAGATACCCATTTGTGACAGTTGAATACTGATCCACCATGGTATCCTCTCATCACTTTTCTCACTGTCTGAATATCTGAAATAAGGAGTATTCTCATTTATCCACTAAAAATTGAATAGACTTACATTTTGCCAGTAGTATCTGAGTTTTCTCATTTGTCCACAGATGAATTGAATTTTATTTTGTTGTTTATGGATTCTTAATAATATAGAAATTCCACCTCTGTTGAAACCTTCCAATATTTTTTATTCCTTCTCCATCAAAAATTCAATGTCCTGACCCCTCTATACAATCTTGGCCTTACCATGTCTCTAGTTTCATTTTCCCACTGGGTTTCCCACCCCCACACCACCCTCAGTCACTCCACTCTGAACACATGAGTTCCTCAGTCTATTGTTTGGGTGTGAAGGGCTGCCCAGTGAAGCATGGGCAGCCCTTCACACCCATGACTGTCCTCTCTTCTGTCACTTCCTCCAAGTTGTTTCTAAAAAGTCATCATATTAACGTTATTTCAGTGTCATTTTATATGTATTAATAATGACCATTTTCCATTTACTTTATTTATTTGTCTCTCTGAATTTACACAACTCTCACCATATTCTTTATTATCATACTAGCCATACATTTGTGCATATTACTAATGTAAAAAGTTGTGAGGCTATTATTTTGTGATAGTTAATTTGGTTTAAAGCATTATATTTTTCTTTTAAATTTGATAGAGATCCTGAAATATATTTTGCACACATACAAATGCATCAAAAGTTACTTCGACCAGTTCTGCTTCTTTTTCAATCAGCCTCATGATTCACTGCAAACTTTCATACCTCCTTTGTTTGAGGGAATTTCGTAATCTCTATTACAACCACATCAGCAAATAGGAAAACACATGCAGAGACCATGCTAACTTTGCCCTGGGATAAGAATTCATACTTCTTGCATTAGTGCTGCTCAAGCCCTTGTCTCCTGAACTCTGCAGCTTGCTTGCCTACCTGGATTTGGAGGACTTGCAAGTACTTTGTACATTGTAAATGCCTTGAGGCAAAGACAACATCTGAAGCGATCCAGATTCCCCAAGTCTCACTTAGTGCTTGGATTGAGTAAGGTGTCCAATAAAAGTTGAAAAGGAATACCTGTTGAGGTCTTGCTCTCACTTGTCTTTGCTGAACTCTCCTGTGAACTCTCTAGATTAAAGAGCCACACTATATCTAAGTTCCTAGCTACTTTGCAGGACAAAGGACACCTGATCCTCTTGACTGCTGATATTGTGCTTCTGCTGTGACTATAGGAACTGACTTTAATTTTACATAGTTTGAATATAATAATATGATATAGAACAAGACTTAAGCATAAATATAAAATTAATATTTGTCAAACAGCATGGGAAAAGAATAAATAACATTCTGTTCTTTCTAATTTGTTCAGTTGTACAAAATCTCCAACTTTTCCTTTTGTGCATTTTCAATATTACATGTGAACAGGGATTTCCTAGAGAGGAGTGGGAAATATATATAATTATGATGTTTCATATTCAATTTAAACTTTGGCCAGCTCCTATAATATTTATTATTTTTGTCTAAATTGCCCTGTAGCCTGGTTTTTCATTTGAAGGCAGCTAGTAGTCAGGAACTGATTTTATGATTGAATGTGTTAGGAAAACCAGCTTCATTAGTATAATTATGGAAATGTGGTTCAGAGCCTTAGGATATTTTCTTTTTGCAAAGACAATAGTATCTCTAGGAGACTAACATACTACATAATAATATTTGGTTCAAGTAGTAAATATTTGTGAAATATTGAGACATGAAAATTTTGGGATACTGTTCCAATTGTTAGCTGAAAATATTTTTAGCTATCTTATTAATATTTTTCTCTAAAATTTTCAACATGAAATGTCATGCCAGTATGTTTTTAAAAATAAACTATAGTAAGGGAAACACACTTTTTAAAATGGCAGAGAAGTAAAGAATCAAGCATAATGGAATTCCACTGCAGAAAGTGTAAATGTAAATTAATTTGTTGTTTCATCTAATAAAATATTAAAGAATTTGCCTAATGTTAATTATATTTTTTAAAAGGCCATAGCACTCCTTCTCTTTATACATTGTTGTTCCACCTGAATTTTTTTTTCTTAAAAAACATGTAGGTGATAATTAAAAGTAAAATTAAAAGAAAAAAGATAACAAATTACAAGGAAAAAAATTGGCATTTTTTATTCCCTTTTGTATTAGTCACAAGCATAAGAATTCAATGGACAACATCAAAGACATGTTCATAAAAAATCCTCAGTGATGGGGTTAGGTCTGAGGTAAAGTGCTTGTCCAGCATGCATGAGGTCTGGGTTCAATCCTCAGTACCATAAAAAAAAAAAAAAAAAAAAAAAAAAGAAATTCTCAATGATTTGCAGAAGGAAAAAAAATGAAACATAAAAAAACTATTATCATTCTAATATAGCTTAAGAATAGAGAGATATCATTTAAAAATATCAGAAGAAAGAATTAAATTTATAGCACAATTTTCATTATTAGACACACATGAAGGAAGCAAAATAAAATATAAGTAATTTGAAAGTCAATCCTTATAACCTAGTTTGGAAGTGAGCAATAAAGTGAGGCACTTAATGAAAATCAAAAGCAGTTGTGTCCTTCCTTCTAAAATATTTGGAAATGAATGGCTACATCCTTGCTCTTTATTAGAAAAACAGAGGTGCTCACCTTCATCAAATAACTATATCATATATATAGTCAGTTTCTAGGATCTCACTTCATGAATGAATTTCAAACTATTCTGTTCTATGTTTACCACCTCCAAATTCCTGATACTATTATTTCTGGTCTTAGACAGTAACATAACTCACCAACTGGGAACTTTTTATAGAAAGAAGGGAAAAGAGTTTGTACACTGGATAAATAAAAATGAATAAAAGGAAAACTATGAAAAATTAAAGTGTGAAAATATTCTTAAAAGTTTTCTTGGTACAAAACATAAGAACTTTTTAACTTAATTTGCTCAAAGTGGATATGGATAATATATTTAATTAATTCTAATTGTTTAATTTTCTACCTTTTTAATACCTCCAAAACTGAGATGTGTCATATAATTTATGCTGTTATAATTCTCAAAATATCTCAAGGGTTGGCACACCACATTGTTTCATCTGTTCCACCTGTTAACACTGAGAGCAGGAGGAAAATGTTATTTTTACATAGAAGAGGTCATTTCCGCAGTAGTCATGTACATTGATTTTGAAACATAAAAATCATACATGCCTACATCATATTATTAAAAATATGTTTGGATATACCCAGAAAGTTTAGTAGGAAAAGAGCATAAAATAAATTGGTAAGAACATGGACTCTACATCAGGTAATCTGAAGTACATACTAGACGTGTCAGTTAGCAAGACAACTCTCCATGTCAACAAAATGCAGATAACAATTATTACTTCTAGGCATATCTGTGAATTAGTGGAGCTCATATGTTAAAATACCTAACAAATAATATTTAGTCTTATAAATACATACTACTACATTATGATACTGATTACATATGTTCAGTTCAAAATTTAAGATCCCTCCATCAGAAATTTAGGAAGTTAATATTACTCATTCATGTGCCTATTTGATCCATATATAGTTGGTGGTATTTTTAAAGCTCAGGAGTTGAAAATACAGTGTATGTCCTGCTTTTCCTTAGCAAAATATGCAATGAGGAAGCCAAACTAAAAAAAATACATAAATAAGTAGCTGAGCAAAGTCCACTTGGGTGGCCAAGACAGGAGGATCAGAAGTTGGAGGCCAGCCTAAGTAACAGAGTGAGAGACCCTGTTTCAAAATAAAAAAAGTAAAATAAAAGGGAGTTAGGGATGTAGTTCAGTGGTAAAGTGCCCTAATTTTAATCCCCAATACCAAAAACATAACAAGTATAAAAGTAAATTTAAAAATATAAAATAAATATTAACAGTGATAAAAAATCATGCAATATTAAGAACTGTACCAGCCATGTAATCCCAGCAACTTGGGAGACTGAGACAGGAGGATTTCAAGTTCATAATCAGCCTCAGCGACTTAGCTGATAGAAAGTAAAAATAAAATAAAGTGCACAAAACTTAACTTGATCCACTCAAGTGGATCAAAGACTTAGACACTAGAACAGAGACCCTGCACCTAATAAAAGAAAAAGTAGGCCCGAATCTTCACCATGTTGACTTAGGAACTGACTTCCTTAACAAGACCCCTAAAGCACAAGAGGTAAAGTTGAATCAATAAATGGAATGAAATCAAACTAAAAAGCATTTTCACAGCAAAGGAAACAATAATGTGAAGAAAGAGCCTGCAGAATGGGAGAAAATCTTTACCTCAAATAAAGCATTAATCTCAGGTCATAAAAAGAACTCAAAAAAACACCAAATAAAACAATAACCCAGTCAAGAAATGGGCTAAGGAAATGAGCAGACACTTCAAAGAAAAAACAAAATTGACCAACGAATATATAAAAAAAATGTTCAAGATCACTAAAAATTAGAGAAATGCAAATTAAAACTACCCTAAGATTTCATCTCACCCCAATTGGAATGGTTATTATCAACAATGCAAGCAACAATAGGTGTTGGTGAGGATGTGAAGAAAGAGATACACTCATATATTGCTGGTGGGATTGCAAATTGGTGCAGTCACTCTGGAAAGCAGTGTGGAGATTCCTTAGAAAACTTGGAAAGGAGCTACCCATTTGACCCAGCTCTCCTATTCCTCGGTTTATAGTCAAAGGACTTAAATAGGCACTACAGAGACTCAGGCACATCAATGTTTATAGAAGTTGAATTCACAATAACTAATGGAACCAACCCATGTGCCCTTCAACAGATGAATGGATGAAGAAACTGTGGTATACATATACAATAGAATATTACTCGGCCCTAAAGAAGAATGAAATTGTGGCATTTGCTGAAAAATGGATGGAGCTGGAGAATATTATGCTAAGCAAAATAAGCCAATCCCAAAGAATCAAAGTCCAAATGTTTTCTCTGCTATGTGGATGCTAATTCACAATAAGGGGTGAGGGGCTAGGGAATCAGACAGAGGGCAGTGAAAAGAGGGGAGGGGGCAGGGGTTTGGAAGGACAGTGTAATGGATCAGACATTATTACCCTATGTGCACATGATTACATGATCTCAATTAACTCTACATCATGTACAACCAGAAGAATGAGAAGTTATACTCCATTTATGTATGATGTGTCAAGATATATTCCACTTTCATGTATAACTAATTAGAGCAAATAGAAAGGTAAAATAATAATTTTCAAAAGGGCTAGGGATGTGGTTCAGTGGTAAAGCACCACTGGGTTCAATCCCTGGTACCAAAACATAAATAAAAATGGAAACAATGAATTGTACTTACATGAAGGTAGAGTAAAAAAATAATCAGGTTTATTTTTTATTCCAACTCATTTACATTGTAATTACTCACTGAACTAAAAATACATCTAAATTTTTATATAAACATTGTAACAAACATTTGTTTTACACAGACAAAATTTCACCTCATTGTATTATATTTTAAGGAGACTATACACACAATTTCTTTGCTTCTTCCAAGAATTTTGGCTTTTATTTTAATCTCCAAGACCTTAAGCTTTCTCTATTTTTGTGCAACATGCAAGGTGTTCCAGTGTTATTCCTAGCTAATTTGTACATTGGACAATAGCAACTACTAGTCTTTTCCAAATTTTTTTGTTTTTTTTTCCTTATCATAACCTTTTTATTAACTTCTGTGAGTACATTTTTATTTCATTGAAAATTCAAATGTTTTTAATCTTTCTTTAAGGAGTAGGTCCAAACATTTCCACATGCTCACATTAACAGGAAGGAGAAATAATAACTGTGTTTATGTACTAAAAACTCTGCGAAGGCAAACACTCTCTGAATAATTAGAGAAAAAAGAAAGCAAGGAACAAACAAGAAAGCTCCTACTTCATGTCTAAAAAAAAAAACCTATGTGTCTAGTCTTGGAGCCCAAGAATTTTGTCAGGCAAATTTTATATTTTTATTATAACTGATTACTGTTTTTGATCACTTTTATACTTGTAGTCCTGTTTATCAACTTTGAAATGACCTCGTTAAAATCAAATTGTTAATTATTATATTATAAAAATCCTAAAAGGCAATTTTTCATTAAAATGTGAATCAGCAATAAACACTATGCAGAGGGAGTCAGTTTCTCAAACATTCTTCAGCTCCATGTCAGATGCTGCTTTCCAGATCATGAATTAATTGTGAAAATGTTTTTTAAACAATAATTTAGTATTCTTAGTGAGAATTGTTTTTAGTCAAGTACTAAACTCTACTAGTAAAGAAGTTCAAACATGCATATTAAAAAAAAACAAGTTAGTACACATAAATATGTTTTGAACCCCAAAGTGACACCTAATTATGCCTTAAGTGAAAGCAAATTTTAAAAATAGTATCACATTCTTTTTACTAATATAAATATCAACTACTTAAGAAATAAAAAGATGTATGTATAGAAAACAATGAAAATAAAAGAAAACCATATATTAATATAAGAAACAAGACCCCTAACACCCAGCTTAACTAACTGTTGGCAGGATGAGCACCTCTTCTGTTTCAGAGATTTTTCTTTTTAGCTCAATACTGGGTCAATTTCTTAGTAAAATTTTTCAGATATTAGAAAATAAATAAATTGAACTTTATTTCAGTTAATATAATCTCTTGACAATTGGTAAGCTCTTTGTTAGTTGTGTGACCTAAGGTTGTAGAGTTTTTCTCATATTTAAGCATTCTCTATTGATCTAAGGTAGATTTGTCAAGTCAACATCCCTTTCTTCACTTATTTCTAGTATATGGATATTAAAGTTTTCCTTTCACATGTTCACTCTTTTTTTTTTTTTTTTTTTTTTAAAGAAAAGGACTATATGTATTCCATTCCATTTTATCTAAATACAGGCATGTCCTTTCAGTCATCAGTTCTGGTCATATAGACAAAAGTTCCCTTAAGAGAACATGTTCATATCCTTGCCCCGTTAAAGAGAAGCTGGTAAATAGCATCAATTCCAAAGGTACAATGACATAAAATTATAATCCAAGTAGAACACAGCTTCATTCTTAATATCCACCTTTACCGATTTGGAGTTGGAGGTAAGGGAGAGGCATATATACATACAAGAGCAGCAAAAATATTAACAGACACTTTGAAAATTGTATTATGGTCAAAGCCATGGGGATGGGGACAGAAAGGAATATAGTCGCACAGTTGTCACAAGGTTTCGATCTGGGAAGACCAGCATTTGCAAGGCCCATCTGTAGCAACTCCCATTTTTTCTTCTCCTTCCTCTCGTCCAGCCACCACAAGTGCACATTAATTTCTGCGGTTAACTAAAATCTGGCCACTGCACCATACTGTGAAGATCGCTGTATGCATACCTTTTTCTCTGAGTGTCACTGCTGACCCGAATGGTGGGTGTCTATGGGCCCTGACTGTGCTGGAGGTAAGTGTCCATGGTGGGCACAGTGACTAATGCCTCCCCACTTACTTTAGGGCTGCCGATCTTGCTTTTTCCAAGTTTGCCTTTGCTGCTTGGGAACTGCTCATGGTCAAACTCTTAAGTCCTCCAGCCGCTGGGTCACGGCAAGTTTTTGCTGGATAGCGATTCGTAACAAAGTGTTTAGAGTCTTCTCATCCTCTGTGGCTGCAAACTGTCTTTGCATCTAATCCAACTGTGTGACATATTCATCACATCTTAAGTGTGTTACAATGGCTCGCTCTGCTGTGTAACTTTTGTCTTTGCAGGAACAAGACAAGTTTGCCATAGGTTATGTCTTGCTGCAGACATTGCTCTCAGGGATGAGAAGGTGGCTGCATCTTCTTTCAAAGCCTTCAGATCGTTCCTCAGTTTCATCATCATTTCTGTCACCATTGCTTTTTCATTCTCATATTTGTTCTTCAGATTAGCTAGGGCTACCTCAGCTGTCTGTTGGCTTTCAAAGCTGCCCTCAACATGGCAGTCTGTTCCCATTTGGTGCCCAGCAGGAACTTTAGCTTGAGGATCTCTTCCATTAAGCCCTCCTTGTCTTTATCAATCATGGGGGCCAACTCCCAAGCCGTTGCTCTTTGACGAGACAGTTGCAAGGACCGGTCCACTGCTTTCTGCAGACGCTTGATTTGGTCCCAGATTATGGCATTAAGGTTGTAGATATTCATTGACTCTTTGTGGATATCACTTGTATCCAAAACTAGAGATGATGGTGGGGCAGTAATAACAGGAGAGATTGAGGGGGTCTTAGTTGGACTTGTTTCTTTGCTGGCCTCTGTGTTTTCTTTTGAAACTGGTTCAGATGAGGTCCATGTTTCTACTGGAGATGACACTCCCCGTCTGGCCAATAGTGGAGACAAAAGTCCCCTGGGATCATCAGGGTCTTTCAGGCTGCCACTGCAGGTAACTCTGCTTTGCCTATAGTAGTTCAGCATGATCCTGTTGGGAGTTTCATTATTACACAGACGTACGTGTGGTAAATTTGAGCTAGGTCCTCACTAAACATCACCAGCTCATCCTGGGCTGTATTAAGTGTATTGTGATTTTCATTGGCTACACTGGTCATCTTTTGCAACTCCTTCTCCATATGGGCCATCTTCTCGCCACTTTCCTTGGTGTTCTTCTTAAGGCTTGTCACCTGCTCATCATACATTTGGATCTTACTCTCATACTTGGCCTTCTCTTCTGTATAGTTTTCTACAGATTTATTTTATTTCTCCTTTAAGGCCTTAATTTCTGCTTTCAAATCAATCACCTCTGTTACTGCCACTCTGTATTTGCACTCAAGGATCTCTAAGCCATTGATGTCCACCTCATAGTTATGGGCCTCCCCCTCTGAGTCCTGGCCCTTCTCCCAGTCCAGCTCCACCTTGAGCTCCCTGCTGCTCTCCAGGCCCCTCTTGGCATTGACATGCTCTGTGAGCCGGTGCACCCGCTCTTGCTACTCTGTCAGCGCCCCTTTGGTGTGTTCCAGCTGTGTCTGTGACTCCTGGAGGTTGGCCAGAAGAAGGGCCTTTTCGTACTCTACCTCATAGCGGTCAGAAAGCAGAGAGAAAGAGACATGTTTGCTTTTGTTTCCCCTTTTGGCTTTGTCAAGGTGCAATTTCATAGGTTTCTGCTGCATTTCTCTCTGTAATCCTGGTCTTCATGTATTCCTGGGAGATATTCCAGTTTTATTTATGAATTGTGAACAGAGTGGTTTGGATAGGAGAAATCTCTTACAACCCTTAATGTTTTGGGGGTATGCTGCCAAAAGGAGCAGGACTCATCCATTATTCTTTGTTTTAGGTGGTACTACATGTATTGCCTGTGAGCTTCTTAGGAAATGCAGTCTTCTCATTGCATGCAAGAAAGATCATTATAATTCAAGCAATCTACTTTTCTTCTGTGTCCAGCACTATAGTTTTATTTGCTGTAGTTTCTATGTCTTTGTAAATCAATCTACTTTGCTATGTTCAAAAAATGTCTTTATTAGCCATTGTCATTATGTTTTCTTCTGCAAAGTTTCTCTGACCATTTCAAGTGATCTGGTATGAGAAAATGGACAATGTACTAAGCATTTTGCTTTGTCTATCAAATCCCATAAAATTTCTGTTTTTAATACGAAAAATATAATATGATCAATTCTTAAGAGTGTGTATATTTTAAGAAAATGAACAAATATCTAAGAGTAATATTGAATATACTTTAACACGGAACTTAGTTTAATTGGTTCTTGAATTATGCATCTAATATATAAATTATGAATAAAGATTTTAGTTTCAATCATACCTTTTGATGATGATTTTAGAATCCATCAATGTTTTAATTTTTTAAATAGTACATATGATGTGGCAGACACACCATAAGGTGACCTGCATTAATGCTGAGGAGCTATTCCCTTGAGTAACAGTGGAACCATTGACTTGCTTTTGACCAATAAAGTGGAGGTGACAGATTGTCATTCCCTTGATTAGATTAGATTAGATAGCAAAGGTTGGGATGTCACTCCCATGGCTATATTACATTATACAAAACTCCATTGTAGCAGCCTGGGGCAAGATGTATAATCTATCTTCTTGGCCTTAAAGAAAGAAAATTATTTTATGAACTTCCTTGGTTGATTTCTTCATGCAAGTCTTATTATTTTTCATTATACTAGAGTTTATAATATCAGTTTTATTTTGATCAAAACTGTTTCAAGATTTTCTGATACATAAAAAAGCTAATCTTGCTTATGTTAACTTGAGTGATGGTGTTAAGTCAGCTCAGTGTAATCCTATTAGTGAAATCAAAACCTATTGATAGCATGCTTTAATTAACAGAACTTGAAATGTACAATCACTTATGTAGAGAAAGTGTGGCAGCAGAGACTTAGACACTGTAACTTGAAAAAACTGAAACCCCGCCTTGTGCTGTGGCCAAATGTTTGGTTTTACTGTTTCTTGCCATGCTGTGATGCTTGGACTCAGAACAAATGGGAGCAAACATTTGGAAAGTTCTATGCTAGTTACTTCCTGTGAGTTTTCTATTTACTAAATCCCCATAGAAGATGGACTAACTGACAAAAAAAGCAGACCAGAGTATAAGCAAAAGATGTAAAAGAACATAGCTATACTTAGAGAATGATTTAACCTTATGGCCTACAATATAAGTTGGAGCAGAGACATTAATTTCCATTGTTTTCCTAATCATACAACAGGTTATACTTTACACATACAAAGAGTCTAGAGATAGATGGTGGGATGCTTTTGAAAAATCCATAAGGAATTCAGATGCCTTTTATCTTCATGTTCTGATCTCCTTAATGGGTTCACTCTTCTTAGTTGTAAAATCCTATGTTTGCTCTGAATTCCAGGCAGAAAAATAAGGATTGAAAAACACTGAAGGACATATGCCAGTGTGGTTTATACTTCTGTTTTTTTGCTTAAATTTTGCAGGTTGGAAATGCCTCACATTGCTACCTTACTTGATAGGGCAGCTGAAAATCTGGGTGTATCAATCTGTGGATATTATTATCCCAGATAAATGTAGGGTTCTGTGAAGGGAAATGGTGAGAAAGATTATTGGGAACTGCTTTCTGCCAAAACTATATATTTTATATTTTGTCTTTGTATCATAAAAGGGTTGAACTAGAAGACAATATCTAAATACCCATTGCTTAAAGTCATTTAAATGTGCTTCTTTAGTTATATAGGTTATTATTATTATTATTATTATTATTATTTTATTATTATTATTATTTGGTACTGGGGATTGATCTCAGGGGCACTTGACCACTGAGCCACATCACCAGCACTACTTTGTATTTTATTTAGAGATAGGGTCTCACTGAGTTGCTTAGCACCTCACTTTTGCTGAGTCTTGCTTTGATCTTGCAATCCTGCCTCAGCCTCCTGAGCCTCTGGGATTACAGGACTGTGCCACCATGCTTGGCAGTTGCATAGATTGTTGATGAAAGAAGAGTATACAGGAATATGAAGAGAGGTGATTGTAAAGGACTGTAATCGAAGCCATTTGCGTTACTACCTTTTTCTGCATTTTGGCACGCAACACTTCTTCATAGTTTTCCATGCGGTTGTCTAATTCTCTAAATCTAGTTATTTCAACAGTTACATTACATTAGTTTTAAATCCCAGCTTTGACCCCTCATTTGTTGATTGCCACCTCCAAGCTAGGACTGTTGCTCCAACAATTGTTTTACACCATCAGCAACATTTTAACCACTGACTTCACCAAATTGTTATTGCACTTTCCTCACGAGATCTCTTTTCTCCTTCCCCAAACCTAACATCATCATCCCTTGATTGCCTTCACTCTTAACTTGCTTTCCCCTCCCTCCCTCACTCAGAGCTACCTGGAAAATCACCAAGTCTGGTCTAACCTTACTCTCTGTTCCTCTGGGCCTCGATTTTTCCTAAACCCAAAGAACCTCACCACCACTCTGACCAGGCCCTTACAATTTACATCAGGCTATTTCCCTGGTTAGTTGTCTTTAAAATTATTATTTCAAAATTTTTTCTCTAATTAAATCTTTAACTATTTCTTCTCACTTTCAACTGATCACCTAGCATCTTACTTTCCTAAGAAAGGGGAATTAACCCCATCCACAAGCCTGCTTCTATAGTACTATAAAACTGTTCTATTCAGAACTGCCAGAAACATTATAAAAATCTACAGTTCGATAATGCCATGCTCCAAGCCCTGTAGTTATTCACAAATGGATTTGTAATTTCTTTCACTCTCAAGGGCCTAGGTGGGTGAACAGCTGCTCTGTGACCTCATCTCTGATCATCCATTGCTCATTCTGCTCTAGGCATATGAACTTTCTTTGTTGGTGCGAAGATAAGCCAAATTATTCCAGCTTCAGAATGTTCACTTTTATGACACTTATTCCTGAAACACTTTTTAAAGAAATCTTTACATTGAAATGACCTTTTCTCATCATTCAGGTCTCTGTCAAAATGACATCTTTTACAAGGAACTCACCTTGGCTTTGAAAATGACCCTGCCTTCACTTGGCATTTCTAGTTCACCAAATGCCATCGTTTTTCTTCAAAGAAATATCACTACCTTAATCAATTTTTGTTGTTTGTTTTCTATCTCTCTCACCAGACTGAAAGTTCAACTAGTGCACAGACTTTTTCCTCTGATTCTGCAACATCCTTGGTAGTGCCTGACGCATAGTTGATATTTGTTAAATGAGTGAATGAAAGAGTGAGCATAACAATGATGCAGATGACAGGCTCACCACATAGCAGGGGCTCTTCCAAATGCTTTCCATGCATCAGTTCATTTCATTCTTACCACTACTCCTGATATGACTCATTATTACCATTCTACATATGAGAAATTGAGGCTTAGAGAGTCCAAGCAGCTTCTCTTTGTTACATATAACATTAATTTGATAACTTGATACCTAGGAAAGCATCTTCATAAGCTTTTGAATACAACGACCAAGTCCCTGTAAACTGGTCCAGTGAGGCAAAGAAGCAAAGCAAGGATGCTCATCTCTTCAACTGACAATGGAAGACTTTTCCTGCCAGGACTCTAGAAGAGAAAGTATGCCTGATCTTGGGACTTGGAGAAAGATCTTGACAGGGAAAAGCAACTGTAGAAACACATAGTGGGATTTTATCTCTGGGACTGGATAGCCAAAAAACCAGAGGTAAAAATATGCAAATTTATTTTTTTCTCATGATAAAATATATGTAAGCTTCCTCTATCACTTTCAAAATTTATTAGAAAATGTTACACATTATAAATTTATATTAGTGATGAACCAAATAATTGAGAAGTGGGACTTGACAAGTTCAGGATGGAAAGTTAAGAGAAGTTTTTGGTTTCCTCTTTCTGCTGCTCTGAGGCCTAAGGCCAATGAGACAAACTCTGGAACACATCCCTGAATGGCAGCTGTCCTGGATTTTCAGGAGACTAAGAAGATGCCTGAGGTGGACCTATAAGTAATGCTATTAAGCCAAATATAGCAGGGGGGTCACACTGGAGCAGATACAAATCTGCATTTCCAATGATTATAGTTGCCGGTGTCCTTGAAGGGATGGTATTGGCTAAGCCTTATTACATAATCAGAAGCCCTAACAAAGCCAGCCAGCTAGGACTTGGGGTTACTGGATATTTTTAAAATTTAAAAAATTTTTATTAAATATGCCATACTATGGTTTCCCTCATATTTTTTATAAGGAAAAATGAATTTGATTATTAAAATTTTGGTGAGGCAACAATTCATATGTAAGAGACAGCAATTTGTGTTAAAAATAACAGAGGTGGGATGATGGTTTCCCAAGTAGATATAACTTCTTGGAAGAAAATAAATATATAAAAATAGCAATGTCAGCATGTGAATTTTAGAGAGAAACTTAGTAAACTTAGTAAACTCCATTAGGTACTCCATTAAAATTAATTGTACATAGCTCAATTATTTTTAGCATAATACGAAAACATAAGAAAATTTTACAAGTTAGTTTTGAATATGTTTTTATCATTTTCCAGAAAGTAGTTAAGAAGCAGTAAAGACAAAACACTTTTTCTTTTACTGTTTCATTCTTCAGTTACTTAGTTTATAGTTTCAAGTACTAAATAAATAAAATAAAAACAATATTCATACAAGGAGAAATAAAATGGTGACTGGAATTAACTTTCATTAAGTCCCTCTTGTGACTATATATTAAAAATGTAATTATTTTAATTTTAAAAAGTCTTCTTATGTTTATTTTTGATGACAAAATAAACTTTAAGATGATAAATGAATTGCAAAATATCACTCATCTAAAAACACCAAACCAAGATTTTTAACTTAGTTGGATTTCTGTCAATTCCTCTGTGCCACAATTTCCCAAAATTATGTGGACACTGCTCTACTTGATTTTAAGAGAAGTGCCTCAAAAAAACCATTATGTGTTGCATGCAGTTGGAGAAAAAATTATACATTTTCTTCTTTTCTAAAGGTAAACATAAATAAAATGTAAAAGAGTGTCATTTTTCTTAGATTAGAGATGTTTGTTTAACAGTATTGAGCCCAGTATTTTCTCATATATCCATTCTGTGAAACTGATACTACTAGACTTTGTAACTCCATGTAGAGAAGCACTCCTTCTCTGTCAATGGACTTAAGTCCATCTGATGATTTGATTTCAAAATCATATCTGCCACTTCATGATGACTTATGAGCCTGAATATGTTGATTGTTGAATTACCCTGGTTTCATTACCATAACAAAATGCCTGAAGCTGAAAGAATTTATAAAGAGAAGGTTTATTTAGCTCACAATTTTGGAAGTTAGAAATCCAAGATCAGGTGGCCCCATTTGTTTGGTCTCTGGTGACAGCCTAGTGGCAGATGGCAACATGGCAGGAACATGTGGGGGAGTCAGACATCACATCACCAGACAGAAAACAAAAGAGAAAGTTGGAAGTCAGATTCAAGCTTTCATAACAATTTGTTCCTGTAGGAAGAATTCAAGGTTCCATGAGAACCACCTTAAGTCATTCTGAAGGCAACTTACACCAGTGATCTCCCTCTAGGCTCTACTTCTTGAAGGTCCCCCTCCTGTCCCCGCACCATGCTGTCACACTACGAATCAACTCTCCAAGACCTGAACCTTTGAACAAAAAAATAAATTCAAACAGGGCAACTGCATTTTGCAAGTTACATTACTATCACATATAGGTATAACCAAAGTTTAAAACATGGATACCTGTGCCCTAGAGAGTTTGAGTAACTTACATTAGTGACACAGATCATGACTGTTTCCTTGAACCCAATTCTTATTTATTCTAAAGAGAATTCTCGAAGTACAATGTATGTATACTAATTCCTAAAAGGTGACCTTTTCTTGTAGCTTATAAGCATTTTCGCCTATCTATATTTTTAGATTTGTTGTTTCATTAATAACCCTTATCATTCTAATAATGAGTTATGAGAAAAAAATATTTTGAACCTTAGAAGATGGAAAGATCACCCATGTTCTTGGATAGGCAGAATTAATATTGTTAGAATGGCCATACTACCAAAAATGCTATACAGATTCAATGCAACTCCAATTAAAATCCCAATGATGCACCTCATAGAAATACAGAAAGCAATCAAGAAATTCATTTGGAAGAATAAAAGAACCAGAATAGCCAAAGCAATCCTTAGCAGGAAGAGTGAAGCAGGAGGAATTACAATACAAGACTTTCAACTATGCTATAGAACAATAGTAACAAAAATGGCATGTTATTGGCAAATACCATTGGCAAAATAGGCAGGTAGACCAATGTTACAGAATAGAGACCACAGAGACAAACCCACTTAAATACAGTTATCTTATACTAGACAAAGGTGCCAAAAACATACAATGGAGAAAAGATAGCCTCTTCAACAAATGGTGCTGCAAAAATTGGAAATACATATGCAGCTAAATGAAATTAAATGCCTATCTTTCATCCTGTACAAAACTCAACTCAAAATAGACCAAGGACCTAGGAATTAGACTAGAGACCCTGCACCAAATAGAAGAAAAAGTAGGCCTGAATTTTCATCATGTTTGCTTAGGATCAGACTTCCTTAACAAGACTCCAAAGCACAAGAAATAAAAGCAGGAATCAATAAATGGGATGGATTCAAACTCAAAACCTTTTTCTCAGCAAAGGAAACAACCCACAGTGTTAAGAGAGAGCCTACAGAGTGGGAGAAAATCTTTTCCACACACACATCAGATACAGCACTAATCTCCAGAATTTATAAAGAATTCTAAAAACTTTACACCAAAAATACAAATAACCCAATCAATAAATAGGCTAATGAACTGGGCAGACACTTCACAGAAGAAGATATTCATGTGATGCACAGATATATGAAAAAAATGTTCAACATCTCTAGTAATAAAAGAAATGCAAATTAAAACTACCCTAAGATTTCATCTCATTCCAATTAGAATGGTTATTATCAAGAATAAAAGCAATAGCAGGTGTTGGTGGGGATGCAGGGGGAAAGACACACTCATACATTGCTCATGAGACTGCAAATTGGTGCAGCCACTCTGGAAAGCAGCATGGAGATTCCTTAGAAAACTTGGAATGGAACCACCATTTTACCCAGCTATCCCACTCCTCGGTTTATACCCAAAGGACTTAAAATTGACATACTATAGAGACTCAGCCACATCAATGTTTATAGCAGCTGAATTCATAATATCTAAACCATGGAACCAACCTAGCTACCCTTCAGTAGATGAATGGATAAAGAAACTGTGGTATATATACCCAATGGAACATTATTCACTTAGAGAAGAATGAAATTATGGCATTTGCTAGTAAATTAATGGAGCTGGAGAATATTATGCTAAGCAAAATAAGCCAATCCCAAAGTCCAAAGGCTGAATGTTTTCTCTGATAAATGGATGATGATACACAATGGGTGGTGGTGGTGGGAGGATAAAAGAAGAATGGAGGAATGTTGGAATGTGTAGAGGGAAATGAGGGGTTGGGAGAATGAAAGATAATGGAAGGAGACAAACATCATTACGCTATGTACATGTATGATTACACAATGTGACTCTACATCATGTACAATCAGAGAAATGAAAATTGTACTCCATTTGTGTACAATGAATCAAAAAAAATTCTGAAAATGTTTCATGTCTTATATACAGAATATGACTCTATAATAAGGTGATTTAATGAAAACTTTTTTCATTTTATTATATTTTTTTTCAATTGTTTTGCCAAATCATATTTATGGGATTTAAAGTAATGTTTTGGTACAAAGCCTCAATTAGACAGGAGTCAATTTTGACCTTGTTTGCCAAATGTAATTTGTGATCCTTTTTTTCATCAGTAAGTGCCTTCAATGGAAGTCTGAATCTCTGTTCCTAAAGTTACATTAATTGAGCTAGGAACTATGTATAATGATAGTCTACCTACTAAATAAAGTATATTCAAAAAAGCATTAAATTGAGAGCTAATATACAATACATTCCATGTATCCTTACTATAAAGGTTAAACCTACTGCATGCTAAGTTATCTCTGTTTCTTTCAGGGAATCGTGGAAGTTGATGTTTATGATCAAGTCAAGATGGGATTTCACTTAGAGGCAGAACGGGTGATGCGGGCAATGCTGGGATTGTGATGTAGCTGTTAGGACACATCTACTGAGATCTGTTCAGGGTTTTACTAAGGACGTTGTGAAAGAGCCTAAATGCAGTTAAATTATGTAAGACTTTCAGTTTTTATTCTGTTACTTTCTATCCTACTTGATGTTTGTAGATTCATTCAAGGTTTACAATTTAAGAAAAATTAAGTGATCTTGAAAGATATTAGAACTCAATTAACCATTGACAGTAGACCACCATCACTCATGGACTGATAGTCTTTGAAATGAACATTTTTGAAAAAAAAAGTATATGCATATGTCTAAATATTGAGAAAAATATTTACAATTTAAAAGAGATTTATTTTGTAATCTGGAACTGAGCAAAGGGGGTTATATTGTGGAGGATAGGGAAAACCTCCTCAGTTATCCAATAATATCTAAAATATATCCAATCTTGTAAGCACAAAAGAACCAAAAGCTCTCAATGAACAATGAGGTCCATCTTCCCTAATCTTGAATTGGAAACTAAATAAATTATATTACTGAGCTTCCTTACTTATTTATTAACACATAACAATGAATATAAAATTGACAGCTTTGAGAAGAAATGCAATTTTTGGCAATTTTACTATTTGAAGTATCAGGTATATTCTCAAACAATGAGAAAATACTTTATTTTGTTTTGTTGTTGTCTTTTCGGACAAAATACAGGGTCTTCACTGCATTATTTGTGGCCTTGTCTCTGCTTCTCTCTGTAGTTACAAACTGAGAATGAAAACTTGAATGATCATACATGTATTTGCTTGTTGAAAATTATGAATAGTATGGTTGTAGATTCTTTCATATGTCCTTAGTAAAAACCTGAACATATCTGAGTCGATGTATTACAGCAGCTCTTTCACATACCAGGGTGCCCACCTCACCCTGTTCTGCCTCAAACTGTAAGTGAAGCCCCATCTTGACTAATCCATAGGCATAAACTGCACAACTCTCTCCACAATTCTCTGAAAGGAATAGAGATATCTAGTATATAACAGGGTTAAACTTTACAATAATGATACACCAAATGTGTCCTATGTTATGTCAATTTAATGCTTTATTATAGAATAAAGATTAATAGATCATCCAGTCTGCATAGTCTCTAGCTAAAAAGATCTAATTAAATTATTTGTAACATATAGTATAATAAGAACAGCATCATTATGTCTACTTTTTATTTTTCAATCAGCCACATTATGTGTATCTGATATCTATCTGAAGCTAAAATGTGTAGGTGTTATGTATCTAAAATATGAGCTAAAGAAATAATGAATGTTATAAATGAACTATTTAGCCTGTATAGAGAAAAAAGAATGTTTAATTACTGGACATGAAGGCAAAGCAAAATGTGTGTTACATACAAGGGAGGAGGAATAGCATTTATTTTAAGTTGAATGATTATAGTGATCCATGCTCAACATTTCCTTGAACAGGACTGAATCTTAATTCTTGCACTGAAATGATATTAAGTTCAATGAAAATCACAAATATAGACTTGAATGTGTTTAGGTGCAGTAGGAAGGACAAGATTTTCATATTACTAGAGGATAATGTCTTTTCTAGAGAATCAAATGTTGAATGGGAACCATTTATTAAGAACCTTGTCTACAAAGACTGAATACAAAAATAGAAGTGGATTTAATTTAAAAAAAACGGATAGAAAATTTTATCTTAGGCTTTACTAGTGGTTTTCTAAATTTCTATTTGATTATCCTTAAAAATAATATTCCTAAAAAATGAAAATGTACATCAGTTAAAAATTAATTCCAGAAACAAATCTATTTTTTGAATCTGGTGTTCACACAAAGTTAAGGAAAGGAAGGGCTTAAGTGATTTAAAACAAGGAAACAAGTCTTTGGGTCTAAAAAACCATGTCTACTTCTCAGTAAGAAAGTTTCAAAAACCTAATTATTCTGTCACTTATGCCCAAAGCTAGAGATGAAGGTGTGTATGGATTACCATAATTCTATATCCATAGAGAGGTCTCATCTGTCAGAATCAGAAAGTAGGCTTGACTGGGGGACACACATGACCTGCTGGCAGTTTTTGGGCCTTCAAACAATGTACCGCTTATAACGAGACTATAAAAAATTGTCAGAGTAGTTATATATGCTAGAAAATTGGATTTTTATAAAAATATTTTGTGCAATTTGCTGAAAAAATAAGAAATGACATAGGAAAAAATGATGTGAAAAAAACTGCGTATGAGAAAAAGCAATCTGGATAAGATTGAAGGATTAAAATCAAAGTAAAGACACAAGAGTAAAATAAAAATAGAAAGCAATGCAGAGCAAAATTAGCCTATGGAAATTTTAATTACTGGTGTTAAGAGCACACTTGAGAGACTCTTCAAGAGCATGCAGGAACAAACTGAAGAGCTGAAAATTATGAGTTAAGAGATGGAGGAACAAAGAGCCATCTGGAAATTACAGGTGTTTCAAAGGAGTAATTGAGATAAAAAATAAAAACAAACTCAAAGTTGAGAGAAATCTTACTGAGCAGAAAATAGTACCAAGTAAGCAAATTTAAGTGAAATCAAAATTATAAAAAGAAAGAAAGAAAACAGAACCAGATACATTCTGGGCACTTCTATTACTTTATACACAGCCAACTCAACAATATCAAACACTAACTGCTACAAAATACCAAGAAATCCTTAATGAAATGTTATAAACCTCAATAAGACTTATCTTTGAATTTTAAAGGCAGTAAGAGACATTCTAATCAATAAATCCTCCCCACCACAAGAAAAAGGAGAAAACAGGGGCCAGTGTTTGAGCTGCACTGAAGGTTCTGGAATGGGCTACAGAATAATTGCTGGACAAAGAACCAAATGAAATTTCAAAGAAAACATTTTCATTGAAGTATAGCTCCCCTAGAGGAAAGTGTACAAATCAGTTTATTCTCTCAAGGCAGAATAAACCAAATAACGACTAGACTGATCCAAAGATGAAACAGTCAATAACCCAGTCATCACAAACCAAAAAGGAAATCTGAGTTGTAATTATCACTGATATTTATTCTATATTTGTTAAATAAATAGAACTAAACATTATGCATTCTTTTGAGTTTGACTCTTTTTTTTTTTTGCTTTTTTTGATACTGTTGAGCTGGCTATGTTTAAATAATAGAAGTGCCCAGAATGTATCTGGTTCTGTTTTCTTTCTTTTTTTGATTTTAGATTTGGGGAATCCATACATGTTATTATATGCACTTTATTGTATATCACAAATTAATTATCTTTTGATTGCTAATAATATTTGGTTTGGGACTAGTTTTTGACTATTAACATAGTACTGTAAGCATGGTATGCATTTTTGTTGGGTATGTTCATAGGAATAAATATGTGAGATCATTGAGTATGGGTATTTTCAACTTTTGTACCTACTGACATAAAGTTTGTCAAAGTGCTTGTATCCATTGACCTTTCCCTCAACAGCATGTGGAGATTTCCAATACCCTATATCCTGCCCTGCAATATTTGTTAGCATTATTTTCCCTCTGGTGGTTGCACAAGACATTTCTTTTTAGTTTAATTTGAAATTCATCAATATCTAAAAGTAATTGAAATTAAGATTATTCATATGTTTTATAGCCCATTCGGGTATTCAAAAGAATAAATACTACATGTATATATCCTTTACTCACTGAATGCATTATCAGTTTGGTCATGTGAAGACTCCAATCACCATAGAAACAATGCACATTCAATAAAACTTGGGTGCCTGTTGCTATTGCCTGAAAGTTGATCTTGAGACAGGACCTAAGTTGTGGTACATAATAGCCAACTTGTTTGCATGTTTAGTATGTCTGATGGAGCTTCCATGGGAGTATTGGAAAGCAGTTTGACTCTGTTAAAAGCTTGAGAGAATTTCAACCTCTTTGTTAGGGTTATGACCTACCTACTTGGACACTTAGCAAAAGATTGTTGCTGTTCAGAATATAAAATGTGCTTATCATTTGTACCAATTCACCTTTCCTGAAACTATGCAGTATTGAATTAATGTCTTTAAATCTATTTCCATGCCAGAATCATATTAATATATAAGAAATTTAGAAAGATTTGGTGCCAAAATACCCAGGACAATATTTGTATTTTTAGTACCATACAAAAACAAAATTCCATGAACTAAAAATACTCAAGATCTTATGTGAGTTATTCCTTCAGTCATTTCAAACCTTGTATGATCTGTATGGTTATCTTCCTGCTCACTTTTTACATCTTGCACATGTACACCAGTACTCATCAAATTTGTTTGTAGCCATTGGTTTTTCTTAAAAATTTTACCAAGTTTGATGATGACTCCTTAATATTTTTCTATAAGTCTTACAGTGCTATGGGAAACTTCCATTTGGAAAACCTCAGTTATTAAAGAAGCCCATCGTTAATGTTTTCAGAGCCCCTCTACCCCCAAAAAAGGCCTTAGAATGGGAGAAGCAGCTATTATATTTTTAGTAAAATATTGCCTTAGGGTCTTGCATAATACATAGGATATGCTCTCTAATTGGACAAATGTATTTAAAGGTAGAGATGCTATGTTATTGCAGCGGACACAATCCTTAATCAGAAAATTTCTGAAATTCTTGCAATACTTTTATAACTATCAAAAGTTGTTTACCAACTTAATTTTTGTTTGGAGTGTGATTTTTCCCTTCTCAAATTCTTGCAAAGAAAGAAGTGGACTGCTGCTAATGAATTGAGAACCCATCTGATATTTTATGTGCCTTTTGAGCTGAATAACTTAATATTTGGATACTTGATAAATTTTATTATGTAATTGATAAAATGATGATATGTATTCATGTTAGTTTAAAAACATATGTTTATGTTGTTTGGGAATACATGGGTTAGTTCTGTGGGAGAAGTAATCTGTCAGTGTTCACCAGCTTGTAAAAACTTAGTGCAAGAGGTTAAACATTTAAATAATTAATGATATATACTTATCATATTAAATTAAATTTAAAAATCAAGGCAAAATAGATAAATGTAAACAGAAGACCTGAAAGTATAAAACACCTGGAAGAAAATATAGGTAGAAAGCTCCATTACTTTAATTTGGATATGACCTCAAAAAGACTGGCAAAAAATAAACAATTGGGAGTACATTAAAAATCTTCTCAGTGAACAGATAACCTATGGAATGACAGAAACTATTTGCAGTATCTGATATGGAGCTTACATAGAAAATGTGTTAGGAACTTAAAGAACTCAGAGACAAGAAAATAAAGGAACAGATTAAAAAATGAAAAAGGTCCTATATTGACATTTCTTTAAAAAGAAAAGAAGAAAGGGAAGAAAAAAAAAGATATCCAACTAGTCCAACAGGCTTATGAAAAGATGTTCTATATCACTAAACATCTGGAAAGTTCAAATCACACCCATGATGAGATACCACTTCACACATGTCAGAATGAATACTAACAAAGAGTTGAAAGATACTAAGGAAAGGCAAGGGTATAGTACGAACAGAACACTTGCATTTAACCAGTATAGCCGCTTTGTAAGTTCCTCAAAAAATCAGAAAGAGAATAGTATGACCCAATAATCTCACTTCATATCTAAAGGAAATAAAATCAGTATGATGAAGACATCTATATTCTTATGTTCACAGCACACTTCACATGTGACAAAATTGTGAACTCAACCTAAGTGCCCATCATTGGATGGATACGGAGAAAATGTAGTATGTATACACAGTGGCATGCAATTTGTTCTTTAAAAAGAAGGAAATCCTGTCGTTTTTAACAGTGTGGATAAACATAGAAGATACTATGCTGAGTGAAATAAGCCAGGAATGGAAAGACGAAGACTACAGGCTCTCATTTATGTGTTGAGTCTAAAAACTGTTGGGGTCCTAGGAGAGAATAAAATTATGTATACCAAAGGCAGGTAGAAAAACTAACTGTTAGTCAAAGTGTACTAAGTTCTAATGATCACAGCATGTTAGCTGTAGTCAGTAATAACACTGAGTATTTCAAATTCGCTAAACGATAAAAGAGAACATTTAAAATATTCTTATCAGAAAGAAATTACGTGAAGTGACGTGTGTATTGATGAGCTTGTTTTAGATATGGTCCTTTTTTTGGGACGGGGGTATTGTGGATTGAGCCCAGGGACACTCCACCACTGAGCCACATCCCCAGCCCTATTTTGTATTTTATTTAGAAACAGGAGCTCACTGAGTTGCTTAAGGCCTTGCTAAGTTGCTGAGGCTGGCTTTGAACTAGCGATCCTACTGCCTCAGCCTCCCAAGCCGCTGGGATTACAAGTGTGCACCACAGCCCCCTGCATTGATGAGCTTGTTTTAAACACTGTGCAATGCACATGTATATCATAAAATCACATTGTATCCCAAGGATATATACTTACTATTTATCAACTAAAATTAATTTTAATAAATAGAATAAATTTTATTTTTATAATATTTAATTACATCTTGATATTGCCTTGCAGAAATAATTGTTTTTGATCTCATTAATTTAGTCAGCTCTCTCACTGCTGTGACTAAAAGATCTGACCAGAACAATAATAGAAGACTAAAAGTTTTTTTGTGGGCTCACAATTTCAAAGGCCTTAGTCATAGTCCATAGGAGGCTGGCTCCATTCCTTGGGGTTTGAGGTGAGTCTGAACATCATGGCAGGAGAGGTGGCAGAGGGAAGCAGCTCACATCACTTCATGGTGATCGGTAAGCAGAGATAGAATCTCCACTCTCCAGATACAAAATAAATACCTCAAATCCACACCCCAATTCTAATCTCCTCCAGCCACACCCTACCACTTCAGTTACCACTCAGTTAATCCCTATCAGGGGATTAAATCACTCATTGGGTTAAGCCTTTTACAACCCAATCATTTCTCCACTGAACCTTCTTGCATTGTCTCACATGTGAGCTTTTGGGGGACATTTCACATCCAAACCATAACACTCATAAAATCTTTATATGACATTTTTTCTATGAATAATTCAAGGGAAAAATATTAAGGAATAGATATTCACTCTGCTATTGTATTTGAGAGTTGAGAGGTAACCTTACACATAACAAATAATTTTAATATACTTGTAACCCTGTCATCCTTCAATAAACCATTGTGTAAAATATCACTCAAGCATGGCAACACAGTAGCTCTGAGAGATACAAAAGTCTAACTATATGGAAAGTGGTATTTTATGAGATGAATAGAACAAAAGATGACTTTCTTTTTTATGTTGGAGCTAATTTCTTTGTATCTCAATACCTGTTCAGTAAGACTGTTATATACTTGTAAAATCATAAAATTTTAAATATATTGCAAATGAAGTTTGCAAATTGGCGCATACATAAAATTTTCTGTGATTTGTTTTGATTTGCAGAGAAGTTCTTGTACTCTTTTTCCATTAACTAAATTTATTTTTAACTTAGACATAAAAATTGAACATAATAATGGTGCACTATATGTGGCTCTAATACATGCAAACATTAAGTAATGTTTAAATCAAATTAAGCATATTTGTACATATCCTCACTTTTCATTCCTTTAAGATGAAAACTTTCAAAATCCTTTCTTCTACTCTTTTGAAATATGCAGTACATAATGTTATAGAATGGTCACATTACTATGCCAGAAATTTTAATTCTTATCTAATTGCAACTTAACCCAAATTTATCAATCTTTCCCCATCCATCCTTCCTTCTACTCTCCCCAAAAGATAATTTTTCATTTTAAATCATGATAAAATTATTAATATTTTCCTTGACTATTGGTCCAGATTGTGCACGAAAACCTGGTCTTGCATATAGTGCTCTTTCAATATATGTATTGCTGTTAATAGTAAACACAAAACAGATTGATTTTTGAAAAGTGATAAAATCAGACTATTGGTTTTACTTTTTATATAAAATTCTGTTCACAGAATTGATTACATCATTGTTAAGAATATAAACCCATATCCCAGGCAATTTATAATTAAAATATTTATCATAGAATTCAGAAAGTAATAACAAGAAACTTTAGAACAAGTGACTGATCATTCTGGTTCGGTGAAGTTTCAAACAGCAACAACATGACAATAAAGAAGAAAATATCTCATTTTAATCAGTCACTCATGATTTGGATCTTAAATGTCCTCTTAAAAGCCCTCTTGCTAAAGGGTTGGTTGCTATTCTGTGGAGCAAGTGGGACGCGGTGGAACATTTGGGAGGTGGAGCCTTACGGAAGGAAGTTATGTCATGGGGGGCATTCTCTTGAAAAGGATATTAATACCCCAGTCCTTCCTTCTCTCTGTTTCCTGGTCACTGTGAGGTGAGTAACTTTGCTCTGCACCATGATGTTCTGCATCACAATAGGCTCCAAACACTGGAACCAAACAACCACGGACTGAGACCTCTAAAAATATGATCCCAAAATAAATATTTTCCTTTTCCTAAGTTAATTACCTCAGGTACTTGTCACAGCAATGGAAAACTGATTAGCACAGTCACACCAAATAATAGGGAACACATTTCTCTCCATATATTTTTTCTTAATATTTTTTGGGATACAAAAAAGAAGTCTCTAAGATCAGACAATTCATCTAAGAGGGAAAAATTGTTGAAGATTAAGAAAATCAAAAGGGCATGAAAATTTATTATAAAAGTGTTTTTAGAAAATTTTGCCTTCGAATCCCCAAAACTCAAGAAAATAGAGTACAATGAAACGATAATAATTGAATATAATAAAGAAGGACAACTGAAAGGAAGATGAGATATTTGCAAAAATATACAACTCCTCACAATATGGTGGGAAAGTGAAGATATAAGAAATAATGTCATTATTAAAACTATGATTTGTCACTGTAAAATACAAAACTGATATTCACTATTCATAATTTGTTATTCACTATTCCATTTCTTTTACTATTTATTTCAAGTGACATTTTGCCCAATTTGTATTTATTTTATCATCGCAGTGTGTAGGTTTTGGATGTTTGGCTTATTAAGTCGCCAGGCTAATTGAGAAATTCTATTTTTACATTAAAATTTTTAAATTTTATCAGGATGAAGCTGTATTTACTGAAATGTGATTAATATTTTATATACTAAGTAGAACTTGATAGAACTACTCACGTTTTCTCCAACTCTTTCAATATTTCCTATACTTTTATTCTGTTTGTTTTGGTTCTTTTAATCACTGCTCAATTAAAAAGAATACCCCAAAATATTTATTTTGCTATCAGATGTTTATTCTCAGTAAACTTTCTTATTGTATTTTATACTCTGTCATTCTCTACTCTCTAAAATCCCAATTTATTTTACAAAACTAATTTATGCATTCACAAAATGTATGGAATAGATTTTTTGAGAGAAAAAATTTTGTGACTAGTAGATTTTCTATCATCAGTTTTTGTTCATAAATCCTAGCAACAAACAAAATCTGAAGTCAAGAATCTTATGTGTAGGGGTGGGTGTGTAGGTTCAGAGGTAAAACACTTTCCTAGGACACATGAGGCCCAGGGTTTTGTTATCAATCATTGTCATTATCATCATCATCATCATCATCATTTTCATAATTGTCATCTGCAATATAAAAGATCAGTAAACAGGACAATTTTGTTGTTTTTGTTTGTGCTGGATATAGTGCAGGGGGCATATCATGGATAGAGTAGATATTGCTTATTAAGAATAAACTAATATGGTTAAACTTGATTCTACCATGACCATTCTTAATTAACATAAAACCTTATCTACAATGCATTATATAAAGTATAATTCTGTTTCTTGAACATTTAAAATTTTTTATTATTTCACTTACATCTTCTTATAATGTTTGTGTTTTTTTATTGTCAATAACATTACATTAAATGATAAAATACTCCTTGTTCTCCTTGCTATAATTCATTCTGATGAACTTTGTGTTTCTGTCATTTTTCATGTTTCTAAGGTTCTAGTCCATAATATTTGTAATACATGTATGTGTTTTTCCAATTGTCCAAGAACACATTTAATTTTTCTTAAACAATTAACTTATTTTGTTTTAACCAAATGTTTCTGAGAGCAGCGTATCCGTCTCATTCAAGTCATATTTTGGTAAAGTAAAGCTGAGTTTATTATCACTTACCTTGTATCTGTTTGTAACAGATCAAATCTAACATCTCTTTGCTGTTACTAATTTAGTGACTAATATATAAAATAGTCAAGATTGCAATAAAATGTTACGTAGAACTTTTTTAATTTAGTTATGTCTTCTTAGAAATATATTGTTCTTACAGATTTCAGTAAAATTTTCTCTAAAACCTTTCAGATTCCAGGTGTTCATCAGTGCTATATGTCTCAGAGGGGAAAATATGTAAGATTATTTTAATCGCCATGAGCAATCATCGAATAATTTGCGGTATGCTGACAGAATGCAATAATGGCACATTTGCAAAATCATGCCATCTCACCTGAGTCTTTTTATGCTTGCTTTGCCAAGTTTATTTTCTTCTCCTAGTTTTTTTCTTCATTAAACATTTTTAAAACTTAATGGAGGTATAATGATATCTATTTAAAATATACTCAAAATAATGACTTCAATCACGCTACTCTTGCCTCTGCTTTTTGCCAGTTTATTATTTTTAGCTCACCGTGGAGTGATGCAAAGGAGTTCAAGAACAGATCCTGAAATAGTACCTTTTCACATCAAGCTTGCCAGCAGCAACAGTGGAGATATTTCCCCGTCCCCTGAAGACCCCTTCTTCTATGCTCTGGTGAGATCTTTGGGGCCTTTCTTTTTAGACTTCTGCAATCTTAACTTTTGCTGGACATTCATCACCTGTGAATAAAGTGCCACTCCTGCAATATTCTTTAACTAGAAACGCTGTCACAAATCCTGTGGCACTCACTGCCATGGAGTTGAATTATATTGTTTTCCTTTTTGGCACTTTTTGATTGAAGATTCTTATCTTGACCACTAGCATTCTTCAAAGTAATGTTGTGACCACTACCTAATTTTATGTCTAATCTTCTAACATTAACTTTTATACCTTTTAATTATATGAACTTTTTCCATAGCATGTAGATTATAAAATTCAGTAGGTTAATAAAGTATAATAGAAGTTCTCAGAAAGGTTGCCAATGAGCCCTGGCTCTTCCTCTGGTGTGCTTTATCACAAGGAAACCTTGGCATACCATTAAAATTGTGTAACATACGTATATACACACATATATGTGTTTGCTATTCCTTAATTGGTATGATGTACACTATACATTTCTCCCTCATAATTTCTGCTCTTATATTTTGGGATGAAGAAATACTATCAGCATTCTTGGCACTTATGAAAACACATTGAGAAGGCTTTACATTTGGGTAGAAATTTATAGGGTCAGAGCCATATAATATTTATCTTATTCATTTCTCAGAAAAACTATTTTAGGAAATATTGTTGTCATTCTGTTGGAGGAATACTCAGTTTAGTTTGTTTCACTTTAGAACACAAGAATATTGTGTTATTAATTATATTCACACAAAACATGAGATATATCAAGAATTTGTTCATCTAAGATGTTATAGCCTTTGACCAATTTCTCCTTATTTCCTCCCACTCCCAGAAGCCCCTGGCCACCACCATTCTATGCTCTGCTTCTATGAGTTCAATTTTTTTAGATCCCACGTGTAAGTGAAATCATGTAGCATTTGTCTTTCTATGAACAGCTTGTTCTACTTAGAACAATGTCCTCCAGGGTCACCCGTGTTGTTACAGGTGACAGAATTTCTTTCAATTCTAAAAGACTGAATGGTATGTCATTGTGTATTAAGGGTGTGTATATGTATATGTGCATTTTTTTCCTTTATCCATTCACCAGTCTTTGGAAGTTGAGGTTAATTCTACACCTTGACAAAATTAAATGATGCTGTAATGAACATGTGAATGTAGATTTCTCTCTAGAATTCTGATTTCTACTCCTTCGGACATAGACTCAGGAGTGGGATTGCTAAATCTCATTCTCAGTCCATTTTCAATTTCTCAAGGAACTTCTTTACTGTTTTCCACAATGATGCTATTAAATTACATTCCTAACAGTGTACTGTTTTCCTTTCCTCCACATCCCAACCAACTCATTATTTTTTTGTCTTTTTGAAAGTAGTCATTCTAACAAGTTAGAATTGTGATTTTTTTCCTGATGATTAGTGAAGTTGACCATGTTTCCATATTGCTAGTTCATCAGCTGCATGTTTTTCCTTGAGAAATGTCTATTCAAGTCCAGGTATTTTGCCCATTCTAAATTGGATTATTTGGTTTCTTGCTTTCAGTTGTTTGAAGTCCTTCAATATTTTAGATATTAACCTCTTATCAGACATATGCTTCACAAATATTTTCTACAATGCCATATGTTACCGTTTACTGTACTGATAATTTCCCATGCTGTCCAGAAGCTTTTTACTTTGATGAAATCCCAATCTTCCATTCCACACTCACTTTCTTTTTCCTTGTATTGCTGTGCCTTTTGGGTCACGTTGGATAGTCATTGTGCACTCCAATGCTTTTCCCCTGTGATTTCTTTTCTTTTTCACTTGTTTTAAAATTTCAGGTCTCTAATTGTTTAATCCATTTAGAGTTGATTTTTGTATGTGACATGATTGAAAGTCAAATCCCGCCGCATGGGATATCCAGTTTTTCCAGCATCATTTTGGGAGCAACTCTTCTTTTCTCATTGAGTGTTCTTGACACCTTGTCAGAAATCTATACGTCATAAACATACAGATGTATTCCTGTGTTGATTTGTTCCATTGGTCTATATCTAATGCTGCTCCATGAGAACTCAAATATGCAACTGGAAATTATTTCCAAATAGTCAAAAAATTTGTGAGTTATCATTTCATTTTCTCAATAATATCATTTGAAATACAAAATTATAATTTTGATGAAGTTCAACTTTTCTATTTATTTTTAGTTTAACTGCTAATGACTTAAGTGTCACAACTGTTAAACCTAATCCAAGATCACATGTATTTAAATGTATGATTTCAGCTAAGAGTTATACAGTGCTAGATATTCTTTTAGGCCTTTGATTTATTTCCAGTTGACTAGTGTAATGACATGAATTAGAGCTCAAATTTCATTCTTTTCATGTTGATATCAATTTGTCCCCATACTTTTCTCCATTGAAAGGTAATGCTGTACTGTTTGGCAATAAGTTGATCATTGACATAGGACATATTTCTAAAATGTCAAATCTGTTTTATTGATCTGTAAGTCCCTCTTTCTGCCACTACCAAAATGTCTTGAAACTGTACCTTTAAAGTTACTTTTTAAAGGAGGTATTATGAGTATTACAGCTTTATTCCTTTTAAGAATATTTTGTTTTGTGTTGGATCCCTTGACAGTAATGTGAAATTAGGAAAGGTTTGATAATTTCTGCAAAGCAGCCATAATGATTTTGATAGAGTTTGTGCTCATTGTGTAGTTAAATTTGGGGAATATCACTAGCTCAGTATTAAATATTGTAATAATATGAGTCATCTGCTTGTTTATTTAAATTCTTTCAGCAATATTTCTTTCAGCAATATTTTGCAATTTGGAGCTTAAAAGTTTTGCAACTTTTGGACTCTATTCCTAAGGATTTTTCAGCCATTTGGGTTTATTACAATTGGAACCACATTCCTAAAATAATTTTAGATTTTTTTCATGTCAGTGCATACACATGGAATTATTTTTGCATCTTGATTTTACTTCCTACAGCATCAATAAACTCATTTATTAGCTGTTGGATTTTAGTGATATTTTGTAGACTTATCAGTGTTCTCTGTACACAAGACTACGTCATCCACAAAAAATAAAAAAGATGTTTTTACTTCATCAATTCCAATCTGGTTACATTTTGTTAGTTTATTTTTCTTATCTGATTACCCTATCTAGAAACTCCAGTACTATGTTCAACAGAAAATGAAACAGTATACATTTTGTTTTCTTTATCATGCTCAGGAAAAACTTTTAATATTTTAACATTAAGTATGATCTTAGTTGTGCTTTTTTGTTGATGCTCTTTGTCAAATCGATGCCACCAGTTTTTATTCATATAATTTTATGAATTATATTTCACTTGAAATTTTTCTCTGTATATTTTATTTTCACAAAAGTTATTTGCATGAGGTGATTCTCTTGTTTCTTAGTAGCCATCTTAGGAAGAAGATTAAGAAAATCAAGATAGAGGCTGCAGCTATTTTCTTGCATTATTCCCATATCTATTAATACATATTTATATACAATGTTATTTTCCTTTTTTCAATTTTTTTTTCTAATTAGTTATTTATGACAGTAGAATATATTTTGACACATCATACATAAATGGAATATGACTTCTATATTTCTGGTTGTACCATGATGTAGAATCACACTGTTTGTGTAATCATATATGCATATAGGGTAATATTATCTGATTCATTCCACTGTTCTTCTTACCCCCATATCCCTTCCTCTCCCTTCACTCCCTCTGTCTAATCCAAGTAATCCCTCTATTCTTCTCTGTTCTTCCCTAGCTCCCCATCACTTATTGTGAATTAGCATTCACATATCAGAGAAAACATTCAGCCTCTGATTTTTTGGGATTGGCTTATTTCGCTTACTGTGATATGCTCCAGCTCCATCTATTTACCAGCGAATGCCATAATTTCATTTTTCATTAAGACTGAGTAATGTTCCATTGTGTATATATACCACATTTTTTTTATCTATTCTTCTGTTGAGTGCATCTAGGTTGGTTCCATAATTTAGCTATTGTGAATTGAGCTGCTATTAATAATATACAATATTATTTTCCAAGATAATATGTATGATGTTTCTCTCAGAACATTGATCTCATAAAATGTTCTTCTCACTTAGCAACTAATTCCTCTCTAAAAAATATCATAATTGTTTTGGATATTAGATATGCTCCCAAATACCTTGCATCAGTTAACTTTTACCACATGATCAAAACACCTGACAAGAATGGGTTAAAGGAATGAAAGTTTATTTTAGTTCACAATTTCAGAGATGTAGTGCACAGTCAGCTGACTCCATTGCTGTGTACCCACAATGAGGTAGAACATCATGGTGGAATAGCATGGTGGAGAAAAGTTGCTTCATTCATGGTGGCCAGAGAGAGAGGGGAAAGGGACCACAGGTAAGACAAACCCTTCTAGTGCACACCCCTGATAACCCACGTCTTTCAGGTATGCCCCATCTGTCTATAGTTACCACCAAGTTATTCTACCCAAACTAGGATGGATTGGTTAGGATATGGTTCTCATAATCCAGTCATTTTGGCACCTTACTTTCTTTGCTTCCCAGCTAACATTAGCTGAGCAGCTTTTTTCCATCATGACCCTTGGCTGCAATGTTCTACTTTACCTCCAGTACAGAGCAATGGTACAGGTCAAACACACGCTGAACTCCTGACATTGTGAGCCTTCCTTCAAATTTTTCTTATAAGGTATTTTGGGCACAGTGAGGCATAGCTGATGTTTAGAAATTTGAAAAGGATCTCTACCAAGTTTTGCTACTCCTAACCTTATGGCAAAATTCTTATTTTGAAAGATAATCTTTTTTTAAGAAAATTAAATTTTATAGTATATATATTGGACACACAAATAGAGTTATCATTGTGTGAGCAACTGTGAACATATTTAATTTGGAGAAATGTTGCATCATGGAGTAAACAGCAAAGTAATATACTACAATAAGACATTTTAAGACTATGAAAAAATGATTTCCACTGAACTATATAAAACATAGGCAAACTAGTTCACTTATATTTGATTACACAGTTACAATAACTTTGCTGCAAGTGTTTATCTGAAATTATAATAAAGTAAAATAAAAAGCTCTCTCCTTTCCCAATTTATTACAGTCTTGGTTTAGAGTATGGTCTCTGGAATAAGATGGATAAAACTTAATGGTTTTCTTTATTTACTAAATTTGTGTTTAATTGTGTTTATCATAAGCTTTAGTTTTTGTTTTTCAAGGTAAAGGGAGAGATATTATTAATGATATAAGAATCATGTGACATGAATTATGGGATATTATGTACTGATGGGTAAGTATTGTAATTTAGGATAAGCTACTTCATGCAAAATTTGGTAAAGAAGTTGATCATGTAGACTTCTCACTACAGTGAACTACACACAGAAAATAATCATGATAAAATGTAATGGAATAGCAAGTTGAAAATATTTTCTCATCTTCCACAGTGTGACTCTTAAAAGATTGACTAGTAAATATCTCACTTATGTTTTTATTTGTTTTCATCCCCTTTTTTGTGCAAGTTACTTCATTAGTAAATAACATTTTCTTTATATTAAAATAATAAAAGATTTGTTTCAATAAAATATTTTGAGATAATTAATATATTTTTATTATATATTCTTTATTTAATTAATGCATTGCTAGTAAGGTTCTCTGGTGAGTCTCTAGCCCCATTTTTTAAAGGAAATTTTTACATTGATTTTCTTTTATTTAATTGTACAGTGTCAAACTAGATAATCTCAAGATAGTATTATGTAACATAACAAAGTGTTTCAAATTGGGCATCGTTGATGTAACTGAAAAAGAAGAGAATTTTTCTTTTTTGAAATAGTACATTTTTTTTCCTAGAAATCATCTGTGGCATGTGTATTAAAATATTATTATAATTGTATTTTGGGAGGGTTGATTGATTAACTCTGAAATTATTCATTCATTCGTCTACATGAATATACCTTAACCAAAACAGTTATTAATTCCTCAGACATTTCTGGCTCTATATTAATATGTCTTCAATTATATCTTATTCAAATTTAAAACTGTTGCATCTGTTCAGGAGAAAAATTATAAGGATATCAAAATAAAGACAGGTAACTTACTTCTAAGTATTTGTTTCATTTAGCAATATTTCAACTTGAAAACTGGACATTTAGAGTATCAAGCAAAACAAAGGAGAAAATATTAACTAGAGATGTAGAAGGTTAGATCCTGAAAAAACTTAACAAAATACTCCAAATAAAAATGTGTAAAAGGATAGAAAAGTTCACAAATTTTCCAAGAGTCCTCATATGCATAGGCTAATAAACATGATAAACATTATCAAAAGTGCAGAATTTTCATTATAGCCATAGACTGGAAGGAAATTGTTTAAACTGTGACTTACTCATCAATAGCTGCCTTCCATTTACTTCTCTACTCATTCAATCATGGATGCCCTTCCCTGTTGTATTTTCCTTATATAAATACAAGGCCAATATCCAGACACTAGACTGAAATTCACTACAAAATAATTTGATTTAATATTTAAATCTTTAAGCACTTTTATTCTGCTTGTTAATGTTTATTAGCAATTAAATATATGTATAATTGATTAATAATGTATGTTTTAACAAAAAGACAATAGTTCAATGTAGTTAAGACAATATTTGAATTTCCAGTATCCACTGAGTTAGACTAGCTACTGATAACAGAGATAATGATAGATAAAAATTACGTGGAAATTTAGATTGGAAAATATTTTAATGGATTTGATTTTATTTCATCAAAACAAGATTTGCCACTGTGAATTTTTAAAAAAGGAAAGAATACTTGATGTACATTAAATCATCTATTGATCAAAGATACAAGTTGCCTAGTAGTTATGTTGACGCTTCTTAAGTAGCTTAAGGGGATGAGGGTAGTTTCAGTAAGATTAGGAGGTTGTGGAGGAAAACAAGCTACATTAGCACAGTGATGGGCTGTATTGCATCTCCAGCCCAGTGCTCAGGAATGACCTAATTCTGGTGAGGAGACGGGGAGCTGGGCAAGTAACTTGGTGATATTGTGATGGAAACTGTTGTATTTCAGGGCATGTGGGATATACAGACATTCAGATGTGAACCTGGCTACAAAGTGCTAAATACCATGTTTAGTAGTCCTACTATTGAAACAAAGCTCAGTGATTGAATAGTTGTCTCAAGAAGTGGATGTGTTGCGCTATCAAGTTATAGCTAAGATCCAGGACAATTCAATTAGAGCAGCATTAATGATTGATCACACAAATATATCTAAAACTCAACTTATTATTCAGAAATTTTTGGCAAGATAAATGACTTATAAGTCATTGTGCCTTATGACTACAACCTATACCACAAGGCAAATATTTTGTGATAGAGTTTATTTTAGAGAATGAATGGAAATGTTTGACTTTTGATGTTTACATAATTTTATTTTGTCTCATAGGTTTTCTTGCATTCCTATAAATATTACTTACCCATTTGTAGACTCTAATTTTTTTCTCTTTTTTGTTTAAAGAATAGCAACTGTCAGAGTACAAGAAGCAATGATTTTATTTTCTGTTCAATTCTATGAATGGATGATAGAAAATACAAAAAAGCCAAAGGAAAGAATATAAAATTATTTGTTCTTGCTCTTACTTTATGCCACTCATGGAATCAAGTGTTAGATTCTTTAATATGTCATATCAAGCACCAGAAAGTTGAATTTTTCTCTTATGATAAAAAATTTTTAAAAACACACAGACAAAATCTCAACTAAGAAACAAAGACCAGTAAATCCATAATATGAGTTGTTTAAAAAATGAACTATTAGGTAGAAGAAGACCAAATAAATTGTACTTCTGCAGATCTCCAAAAGTTCACAAAATTCCACCTAAGATGAAATAACTTTCTTCCCTGATTGGATTCATTTCCTTCTGGATTTCAATTTGTTTTTCTATTTTTCAAAAAAAAAAGCTGAAAGAAATGTCAGTAAAAGTTACCTTTCATTGACAATTAGAAAATGGTGGCTGATATTTTTTCAATTAAATATTTTGTCTCCTTCTATCTCTTTTCTTTGACTAGACAGATGTGCATTTTCATTGCTTTTGTTGTAGTTGCTTGTTTTTTATATTTAGAGTCTGGCTGGCCAGATTCAAGTGACAAAATTATTATTTATTACGTTAAAGTAGGGTGAGCTATAATGAGAAAAATAAATGGAAGAACAATATGTGACTAAATGGGAAAAGTCAATTATGAATCTACGTTTGAGATTGCAAGTTCCCATTTGTATTATTAAGAGGTTATGTACTAAAAATGGAACTAGAGCAAATGAAATGTATTTTTCCCATGGTGTAATGGTTATGCGGTAATGAGAGGCAATAAACATGAAAAGTAATACTAAACAAATATAAAACTAAATGTAATTCAGCCCATTCTCACTTTTTTTCTCCTTATGTGTATTACTATTTCTAGAGACCTATGTGATAAAGCCCTGCTTTATAATATGGAAGGAATTTCCACACAAGTGTTATCTCAGAGACAGAAGTAACTAACACTAATTAAATGCTACTTTAATCTTAGGTACAACGCAACTACTATTTCATTCAATTTTATAGTAACTCAGAAATGTTAAAATTGACCCCATTTTACTGATAAACAAGCCAGATATGAGTGATTAAGTGATATCAGGTGGTAACTGGGTTAGAAATACCTAGACTTTGAAACCAATTCTATTCTAAAACAGAATTTAAAATCGTGTAGCACCACAATGCTTTGCTAAGAGTCAAAGAAGAAATGTGTCATTCATGATAGTTAAATTTCTAACAGTGTTTGCATTCAGTAATAATTTGAACTATTTTTCTTCATAATATGATACATTCTCTTTCCTATAAACTACAGAAATAAAATATACTGTAAGAATAATTAAATGAAACTCAGCATCAGTCATTTCTTACCCTGAAGGAAATTACTAAGTTCTTTCTCATTTGTTCCACCAGTTCACACTTGGCTTGGCATTTAATTAATCAACATCTGATCTCTACCATTCCAAAATATTAGCCATGGAACTCTACTACACCAACAGACATCAAATTCCAGGTACATCAATCCATTTGTAGTCCTTCTTTCCTTTCCAATTGTTCATTTTTTCATTAATCCCCTCCTTTCCCTGAAGTGTCCTACAAGCCATTTCCATTCCTTAAAGTTCTTCCAGAGTTTACAGTTCAATCGAACTTCACAAACTCCAGGAAAACATTCCAGGTTTCAATAAGAAATGACTCCTACCTTTGAAAATTTCAGAAATGTTAATGGAGCTTTATTTATATCCTATCTGTTTACCCTCTGTCCCCAAAAAGAAGAGTTGGGAACAAACTTAATTGTTCTCCTTGGTAGCTAATACTCAAATATTTGAAATATTCAATCTGGTAATAGGACTTAAAAAATGAGTTTATACATACTATTATGGTTTACATATGAAGTATACCTCAACAGTTCATGCATGAAACAATGAAACAATTTTCAGATGTGAAATAGTTAGATTATGAGAAGTGTAATCCAATGAGTGGATTAATCCACTAATATGGATTGACTTTGTGGTAACTTCAGGTAGGTAGGATATCTGAAAGAAGAAGGTCACTGACTACATGTCTTTGGGGTTTATATTTTGACCTTGGTGAGCAGAGCTCTCTTTCTGCATCCTGGTTGCCATTCCTGAGTTTCTTCCCTCTGCCATGCTCTTCCATCATGGTGTTCTGTCTCACTGTGGGCCCACAGCTATGGAATTGGCTTACCAGGCACTGAGTCTATGAAATCATGAGTCAAAATAAACTTTTTCCCCTTTGCATTATTTTCATTGGGTCTTTTCGTCAGAATGAAAAGAAAGCTGACAAAAACAAATTGGTACTGAGAAGTGGGACCATTGCTGTGACTATCCTGACCATGCGGCTCACAAGTCATAGAAGCTGGTTTGTGAGGGGAGCAGTTTTGAGAAGTTGAGGGAATCAAGCTGGAAAAGCCTTAGAATGTTATCAGCAAAGCTTAATGGGCAATTCTAGTAGGAGCTCAGAAGAACAGAATGCCCATAGGACTTTGGACAGCAAAGACTGTTTTTGTACTGGAGATTGAGCCCAGGGACAGTTCACCACTGAGTCACATCCCCAGGTCTATTTATTTATTTATTTATTTATTTATTTAAGGAAAAGTTCTCACTAAATTGCTTAGAGCCTCGCTAATTTGCCGAGGATGGCTTTGAACTTGTGATCCTCCTGTCACAGGCTCTGGAGTTGCTGGAAGAAAAATTATGTGCCCAGTTAAGACAGGGCTCTTGAAGTTTCAGAGGAAAAAGAGGATTTTATTGGATATTTGACAAGAGGTCATTCGTGTTATTTTCTGGCAAAGAACTTGTCTACATTTTGTCTGTAATATGAGACTCTGCAAAGCTGAATTAAAAGGTGAGAGGCTAATTAATCTCATGGAGGAGATGTCAAGGCAGCACAGCCGAGAGGTTTGGATATTGCTGGGGGTGCATGGATATTGTTGGCAGCTTTTAGCCAAGTTTACTGGGATAATCAGGAACAGAAAGCAAAACAGAAGGATTTGAAAAAATTCAGTTTTAACAGACAAGTGTGAGTAAAGCTGGAGCTAAGTAAGTTGTGGTTGATGAAAACATTAAAGCCACTAAAGCAATGCTAAGTATTTTGCAGAGCATAACAGAAGAGATAATTTAAGGGTATCTCAGAGGTTGGTGGAAAACCACTCTCATCTCAGGCTCAAGAGTATAAAAGTAAAATGCCATTTAAGAAGAGGCCTTGGGGGCACCCTACTTATAGGGAGGCCTAGGAACTTTTCTCACCATGCTCAGACACACAAGAAATCAGAGGCTGCTGAAACTGTGGTCCCTTGAGGCTTTGCTACTGCTCAAGATGATAGCAGATGTTGACATCAACCATGATATGGTCTTGGTTCTGCTGGAATGAAGGATGCTATAGTTGGGGATCTTGGAGGCTTCCAGCAAGATTTCAAAGGAAGGCCTGAGGAGGCCAGGCAAAGTGTAGCAGGCTCAGAGTTCCTAGGCATTGCCCTGAGAAGATGAGTGAAGAGTGTGAAGGAAGCTGAAGTTGTAGTGGAAACTCTTGGAGATTTAGAGAAGCCACTAACATTGAACATTTACTGAAGAAAGCTGCAAGAATCAAGCAGAAACAAGCCAAGAGAGAAGTTTTGTGGGCTCCAACCAACAAGGCCATAGGGGTGGAGCTCTGCAAACCCTTTGGAGAGCAGCACAATGCCATGTGCTCTGGATGCTGGACATGGAGTTACAGACTTGTTTTCCCACATGGATTTTGGTCTTTCTTTGATCCCATTCCTTCTTTCTATACCAATATATATCCCTTTTGGAATAGAAATGTTTACTCTGTGCCATTATATACTGGGTACATGTAACTTTCTTTTGATCTTTAATCTCATGGCTGAGAGTTTGCCTTGAGTCTCAGATGAGATTTAAGACTTGGACTTTTGAGAAATGCTAGAACTCTTATGAATATGACGACTTTTGCAAATAGACTAAATGTCTTTTGCATTGTGAAAGGGACATGAGCTTGGAAACCAGAGGTGGAATGTTATGGTTTAGATATGAGATGTTCCCCCAAAACTCATTGTGAGATAATGAAAGAATTTTCAGAGGTTAAATGATTACATTATGAAAGGTATGACTTAAACGTGGATTAACCCACAAATATGGATCAACTGGTAGTTATTTTTAGGCAAGTAGGGTGCATCTGGAAGAAGTAGGTCACTGGAGACAGGCCTTTGGGGGTTTATGTTTTGATCCCATTGAGCAGAGATCTCTCTCTCTCTGCTTCCTGGTTGCCATGTCTGAGTTACTCTCCTTTACCATGTCCTCTTGCCATGATGTTCTGTTTCACTTTGGACCTCTAGTTATGAGTCTACTTATCATGGACTGAATCTGTGAGTCTTTGAGTCAAAATAAACTATTTCTCTTCTATGTTGTTCTTCTCAGTTCTTTTGATCAGAGTGATGAAAAAGCTGACTAAAACAGATAAAAGTTGATACAACCAGTTTAATGAAAGTTTAGCACTGAAATTATTTTAATATGTGGAAGGATGTATCATAGGCAAAATAATACACTGCAGTACTTGTTTCTAAATTCTGCTTCTGATAGTCCTAGGGTTCCATGAAGTTCCCTTAGAGCATGATTTCCTTTCTACACAGTCAAGCTATTCCTATTTGAATTTTTAAATAATGTGTCATAGTAAGATATCAATGGGAAATATGATTCTTTATATAATCTAAATAAAAAAATACATTTGAGATTCATTGGTTAAACATGACATATTACAGTTCATTAATTATGTCTGTCTTTTTATATATACATATATACATATATATATATACACACTTAAAATAAAATAAATATAGAAGTTATATAGTAGTCAAGAGATTCTACCTAGGTTATATTAAAAACCACCAAGACAAAAACCTATGCATTTTGTAAACAAAATTAATTTCAATATAGTTACAAGGCATACTAGCAATTTTGAAGAAGAATCACTTGACAATTCTTTGGTGACAAATAAAAAGACAAAAAAAGTTTGTCTTGATTAAAATAAGGTGTGATATAAATTTGAATGGAAGACACGAAGTGTGTGATAAATTATGAATAAGAAGACACATTTAAGATATTATCTTTTATCTTTAGGGCTAATATCACGTACGGTATTATGTTTTGAAAACCAGACCCTTCATGATATACTCATGTATGTTTTGAATGTTGGAGTCATTTCATGTGTAAAAATAGTTTCTATTTTATCATGTTGATGACCAGGGCAAAAATAAATCATTTCTCATCAAATTATTACCTCTTAGAATAAAAAATTATGACTACTTCTGGTGCTTAGCATTTCATAGTTACTTTAATTCCAAATAATTATTATAGGAGTTGATTTTGCAATATGAAATTCTCTTACTGTAGTAATAGAATACCAAAATGATTATTGCCCATGGCAATTGTTATGTATGCTGTTTAATTGAGTTTAAAGTGGTTATTGTTTGAAAATATATAGTTTATAAGAAATCCAGATATATTTATTAGAATGGTTAAAAGCTGTTTCAAATTTTTAAGCTTTAAACAATAGCACTGAGAAAATTCACTTCTTGTGATTATTGTATATTTAGCAAAAGGTATTCACAGAAATAAATAATGGGTTTCTTTCAAACATGATCTAACAAAAGCTCTTTTGAATATGTTCTTGAAATTCCATAAATATTAAGTGCTTTTAGATGTTCTGACATATGCCTTTCCATGCTTCCAGGTATAAGAAGTTTCTGTTCTTGCTAACCATATAAAAAATAATACTTTAAAATAGTTAGAAGTCTTTTATTTGATTTCAGTTTATGACAATATATTCAAAGAAAATTCTTTTTTGTTTCTGTCTCAGAAATTAATTTTACAAGAGCTGGACTAGAAATCAAAGCACATCATTTTACATTAAAACAAAAGCATAATGTATCTGCTAAGTTTGTCCTATAAAATATTTAAATTTACCTTTGTATATAAAGGAATTGAGTATACTTCCAAGTGGTTTCTAATGAGCAGCTCACAAAAAAAGTTATCTAAAATTCTTGAAAAATATTTAAAAACATACAAAAAATAATCATGAGTATTCAGATCAAACATATTTAAAATCAATTTGCTATTGTTTTTATTCTAGGACAGATACAAACAGAAAATTTTAATTCACTTCATCTGGGAAGTTAGCATTACCTTAACATGAAAAAAAAAAGTAGAACAAAATTTAAAAATAAATTGAAAACACTATTTCTAAGACTTCTATTTTTTCCCAACTCGAAAGAGGAAAATGATTACTTTTAAAAAGTAAAATTTAGGGCTTAGGATGTGGCTCGGTTGCAAAGTACTTGTGTAGAAAGAGCAAGGCCTTGAGTTCAATCTTCAGTAATGACCAAAAAAAAGGTAAAATTTAATATTTTTCCTGCAAATCAATGTTTCTTAAAAGTTGTGAATAAAACAAGAAAAATTAACTCTATCTTCTTACTCTTTTGTTGAGTCATCTCAAATTTTAAAGGTATTGTACACTAATCATTTATATATTTTTAAACACAAAGTTGATTATTGCAAGTTAATAAACCAATTTGCCTATGTTGTTTGCTAAATGTTATTCCATTCATACTATTTCATTTAATTTTGAATTAAGTGAGTGAGTTATAAAAAGTAGATTCAAGTTTTATGTGCATCATGAACAAAATAAAGATTAAATTTAACATGCCATGGGAAATCTATGACTTTTGCTTTATGTAATTATTGTGCATATGTCCCTGAGAGCATGTGGACTTTAGGGATAAAATAAGAATTTATGTTAAATTTAATTCCCAAAATGAATGAAAACCAAAATATTATTTTTTATTTTTAAATATCAATGCAAGGTGAATTTTGTTTCTTGTACACTTAGGTAAAATATTTATTTCTTTTCCAAATTTACTATTTCTTCTTTAGTCACTAAGCCAGTAGGTATAGAGTTTTCTTCTTTAGGTCAGGAGGATAAAAGAACCACACTTTTCCAAATATTTAGGAACACAATCCCGAAACTACTTACTCAAAAAATAGTAAAGTAAGGGAGAAAAAGAAAGAAGAAAAAATGAAAGAAAGAGAAATATATGAATTCAGCTCAAAGTGAAATTATAAACATCATGACAGTACCATAGAATATGACACATAACTATGATAGGAAGGTACCTTGACTTTGCATTCATCTACACTAGTTGCTTGTATTTTTGAACATGGCATCTATTCTGTTGCATGTTGCACATAATATATACCATTCAGAAAAGGATATATTTGTTTATTTGTGTGCAGATTAGTTTTTTAGGTATTTGTAATGAAAATTATTTTACCTGACATATTGCAATGAAAAAAATTGCCTTTTCTAAGATGAGAAGCTAGGTAAAGATGATCATGGTTTTCGCTAATATTTAACAATTGCATATTAGGTAAGAAAATGATGATGAATGTAAAATAGGGGGAAAAAGAAATAAAACTATAGTCATGCTCCCCATAGCACCGTTTTAGTCAGTGATGGAACACATATACAGCAGCAGTCCCATAAGATTATAATTAAACTGATTACATAGGTATAATGACATTTAAGTTCAATGCATATTTCAGTATTAGTGATGATGCCTATATAAATAAAGCCACTCTGTGGACAGTCATGTAAAAATATAACACAAACAATTATGCACAGAGCATAGTACTTGGTAATTATACTAAATGACTTTGTTACTGGTTTATATATGTACTATTCGGAGTTTTATTTTTAGAGTGTAAGCCATCTACCTCTAAAGATGTTTACAGTGAAACAGTGTGGTGTGTGGCACCCGAAATTGCCTCATCCATTCCATGCTTACTGTCTTTTCTCTCTTCTCTTGGCTTAATTAATCTCATCCTTTTGTTTACCATGGCTCTTTGAGCAATAAGATATTTTGTATACATATGTACATGTGTATATCATATACTCTAGAGGTATAGTAGGCTATATCATCTAGGTTTATGAAAGTACACTCTATGATGTTCATACAAGCCCCAAATTGACTTACAATGCATTTCTCCAAGAGTATATCTGTTTTTAAGTGATGCATTACTATTCTCTATTTGAAGATGACTTCATTGTACACAGGAGAAACCCAGAGAAATGATGATAAAATTAACTAAAATAATAAAAGTATTCAGCAGGAAAGCAGAGTGTAATAATCCCATATAAAATATGAATATTCATACATAGGTATTAAATAATTTAGAAGATATAAAGAAAAAATTCTCTTTACAATAAAAAAAAGGACAGTCCAGAATAAGCTTGAAAGGAAATGTTAGATACCTATGTGGAAAAAAATAAAACTACAATACTTTCTTGGAAACTACAAAATGATTGGATAAGTATAAAGCAATGTCTTTATTGTATACAGGAAATTTTGATTCATTTCATTAACTAGACAGAAAGATACTAAAATTAGTATGGAAACAATAGGTAAGCATGGAATGGATGAGGAAAACACCAAAAATGAAGTGTTTTCATTTAAGGGGTACTGAGTCTCAGTCTATTATGAAACCTCAAAATTAAACAGTATAGTATTGATGGATGTCCAAAGAATATAACAAAATGTACATTGTAAGGCAACATCTGAAATTAGTAATGTGGAGAAGGTTTCTTTAATAAATTAATTTGGAATACGTGGATAACAAAGAAAAAGATGAAATAAGGTCCTATCCACAGATGACAGAAACAGATAATAAACTCCAATCGTTTATACCAAATATCTTCAGAGAACAATAATAAAAATACAAAAATAAATCATTGGCTGATTCCTTTAAAATCTGTGCAAAGAAAACAGTCCTTCCAACTATGATAATATATTTAGTATAATTATTGAAAATATTGATAAATGTTATTATATAAATATAAAAGCAAAGATGCAAGTGAATTCTAGGACAAATAACTAAGTAGCATAATATTTGTAACTTTTAGTACATATAAGGACTAATGTACCTAATAAAGAAAACAGTTTTTAATTAAGGAAAGTATTTACACAGTAAATATGATGTAAAAATGATGACAAAAGACACACCAATTCAAATATATAAAAGACAATCCATTTTACTTGTAATAAGAAAGATGCCAATTAAATCTGCCTATAGTACCATTTTTTTCCCCATTGGATTTGCAAGTGTGAAAAAACTTCTAAATACCCTATTCAGTGAGATTGTGGAAAAAGAAACAATCTCATTCAGTGTTGATGAAAATGCAAAATAGTTTGACTCCTACAGAGTAATTTTATAATATCCAAACAACAATAGTGTATTAGCTTGTTATATATGCCCAAACAAAATACCACAAAGTGGGTAGCTAAAACATCAGAAATTTATATTGTTATTGTTCTGTGGGATACAAATGCAGATGACAGATTTTTTTTTATTTTTATTTTTGTTTTTTGTTGTCCATAGACCTTTTATTTTTATTTATTTATTTATTTAATTGTGGTGCTGAGAATTGAACCCAACGCCTCACAAATGCTAGGCAATCACTCTACCACTGATCCACAACCCCAGCCGGGCAGGTATGTTTTTAACGATTATTCTCCCTTTGACTAACGGAGAATTGTCTTCTCGCTCTATCCTCACATGTCTTTCCTCTGTGAACACTGTCCTCTGTCTCTGAATTTCCAAATTTTCTTTTTATAAGGAATGATCAGAATGAAGTAGGTCCAAATTAAAATCTAGTTTTAACTTAGTCACCTCTTTAAAAACTCCATCTTTGTGAATGTTCACATTCTGATGTACTAGGGTTTCAACAAATAAATCTTGGGGAGTCACAATTGAGACCATAGTATGCACATACTTTTCAACCCAACTATTCCACTTAAAATTATTTACTCTAAAAAATATCTATAACAATTAAAAAGTATACTTGCACAAGAGTAGTCACTGCAAGGTGATATATTAGTTTGTCACAAATACTTGAAATTATCTAAATGTGCAGTCATAGGAAATTACTAAAATAAACTATGGAGTATGAACAGTAGAATTCAGTGTGAAACAGACTGAGACATGTATCTGTAAATACATAGGGAGAGAGTTTTAGGAGCTATTGATAAATGCAAAGTACAAAAAAAATACAACACTAAATTTTGTTTAAAAATAAGGAAAACATAGGGAATTATTGCCATTTATATATGAATATGCATATACTCACATACATATAACCTAATATATACATGCATATACATATACATTCATTCATTGACAGTTTCAAAAAGAAATACAAAAAGGATGAACAAGAAAATAATGGAGTTGAATACATACCAAGGTTGAAAAGGAGGATAGAATGTAAATGAGAAAGAGTAACACTTTGGGGCATTTAACTTTTTTATAATTTTGACTTTGGGATTGTATTGTATATATTAAAAAACTGAATAAATAGAAATGAGAAGGGGGCAAAATAATGTGAAACAAATTATTTTTTTAAAGAAAGAAATGCATTAAAGAAAGAGATAAAGGGGAGATGAAAGACAATGAAAGGCAGGGAAAGAAGGAAGGAATGGAGGGAGGCAGAGAAAGGGAGGAGGAAGGAGTATTTTAAATTATGAACAATATATTTGTTCACATTCTGATGTACCAGGGTTTCATCAAATAAATTTTGGGGAGTCAGAATTGAGGCTATACAATCTCAGAACTAAGTAAACAAAAAAATCACAAACAAATCCTTAATTTGTTTTAGTAAATGCATTTTTTGTACTCATGTCGGTGAAACAGCTCTGAAAACATTTTAGATGATTTAATGAATCTATCTAATGAGTAAATGTGTTGATGGTATCAAAAGTCAGGCTTTTGCTAAGCAAGAAGAGATATACACATATGAAAAAAGGAAAGGCAAAAAGAATTCTGTAAGGATAGACCGAATTTGGTAAAGCAGACATGAACTCAAGATTTCTAAAATATGTGTCATTTGCACATATGCATTTATCATGTGCATGTATGCCTGCATGCATGTGTATATGTTGATACTCATATGTAATGTGTATATATATATATATATATATATATATATATATATAGCACCTTGTATTGTGTGCTAAGGAGCCCAGAAGCAAAGACACCTCAGTAATAATGGAGACACCTAGTACTCAGGTCTTCTTTTCTAATATCATTTTTAAAAAACAAATCACAGAAAGTAGCTAATCCTAGCATCAGAGCAGGGTCAAGACTGTATATGCCTGATATATATTATTATGCAAAAAATTTTAAAAATGCTTTAAAAGAACATGGTGGGGGGCTGGGGTTGTGGCTCAGTTGTAGAGCGCTTGTCTAACATGTGAAGCACTGGGTTTGATTCTCAGCACCCCATATAAATAAGTTAATTAATTAAATAAAGTTCCATCAATACCTAAAAAAAAAAATTCAAAAAACCCACAGTGATGGACCTGTCTTGATGAAAATATAGTCAAGTTCAAAAGAGCTAGATAGGTGATAATTTGAACATGAAAATAAACACTAAGATAAGAAATCCATGTGTCCACATCAATAGTAGGCATAAGTGCATATTGATCAAAAAGGAAGACTATCTCTTATGTTATAATGCTAAGAACTTCTTGATAAATAATGTGGATAAATAATGGGGACTAATCCTTTAGTCCACCATCATGAAAGAGATTGTTTCAGCAAACAGTCATACTCATGAATGGTTGAAAGGATGGGAATAGGAGTTTTGATAAGAAGTGAGATATTTGCATAATGTTGCAAAGTCTTGCAAAATGTGGTCCAAAGAGTGAAAGGGAAAAATTATAACTATACCATGGGATGTATGATAAAGTGGTCAAAATTACCATACTTCTTGAGAAGCAGGTAGACTTCACAAACTCTGTGGTGTTCTAAGAAGGGCACAACATTCTTCATATACTGTGGATTGAGAACATATAACCCAGTTTAAATCATGAGGAATCACCAAATAAAATCAAATTTTAAAATCTTATGTTTTTAAAAAATTTGGGGTAGGGAGAACTATAGTATTTAAAAATTTCAAAGTCAAAAATGAACAAACAAAAAAATGGCTGTAGAAATACTCCCAGACACTTGAGATATTTGACAACTTACTGTGATGGGTGCTCTAGATTGGATACTGCACTGGAGGAGGGAGAAGACCATCACTGGATCAATTCATAAAGTTTGAATATAATGATGGGTTAAAGATTTATATCAGTGATGACTATCTTGAAGTAGATTATAGATGAATATTACTTAAAGATAATTATTATAAATAACTAGGATGTCATTGTGTATGAGAATTTCCTTATTCTTAGGACATATAAATGAGGAATTTAAAGATATGGGAGCATGCTATATGAAATGGATTCTTAGAGGTTCATTCTGGATAAAGAGAAATAAAAGAGGTGTATGTTAGGATTGAGAAAAATTGAGAGAACACAAAAGGTAAATTAGCAAATGTATCAAACTAGTAACAATAAGTAAACTTGGTAAGAGTAGAGACCACCATATGATTTTATTTTTGCTAATTCTCTGTAAATTTAATTTTTTTTCCAAATAGAAACTTTTAAATAATTTTTAAGGAATAAGTTATTTATATCATTTACAAGATTTAAGAAAAATTAAAAACCATAAAGATTTTGATCCCTTTTCCCCATATATTCAATTCATTTTCTACTTAATTCTCTATAGTCTAATTAATTAAGCTGCTTTATCTGAATTTTGTTCTTTTCTTTTAAACTGCAGATTGTTAAAGATGAGAAGAACTAGAAAAGTATCATTTACAAAACACAAAATCATTAGTACAGAAGCAGCATTATTTTTCCTTTCTTCCTTGGATTTTTCCCCAAGAGTTTGAACTTAACAGATTGGTATTAACTAATGATTATGGAATGATTCTGAGGCATTTTGGTTATTATATTTTCTTCTGTCCAAATTAAGATGTTAAACTTGATTATATCACAGTATCTCTAAGAGAAAATAAATTCGAAACTCACTCTTTTAGTAAACAATTCTATATGTGTCAATGTTGTGCTTCTGCTGATTTTTCAAGAAAAAAATAAATAGCTTTGCTTTCTATTTAATGATACTTTAAATAAAAGATGAAAATCACTTTTTGAACATAATTTCTTTTTTGTTGTTGTTGTCGTGCTGGGAGTTGAACCCAGGGCCTTGTGCATGCAAGGCAAACACTCTACCAGCTGAGCTATATCCCAGCCCCTGAAACTAGTTTCTTGTGACATTTGTCTGATAATGTTAAGATGTATCAAGAATTCCACAACTCCCATTCCACAATTTTGTCATTACAGTTATATTATTTTTAAGTTACAATTTAGCTTTTTTAAGAATGTGCAAAAATATGGGATAATAGGAGCAAACAATTCCAATCTAACAGAAAATTGTGAAATTCAATATTTTAATTCTTCACTCAAAATGAGCTTGTTATTGATAATATATTGAATTTTATGCATTCAGGTGATAAAATATGCTATTTAGTTATTTTTTTTAAATGTTGATTGCTAGGCCAATTTCATAGCAAAATTCAATTACACTTATTTGAATTTTTTGGATGTTCCTTAGATAATTCTTTTGTAGAAGTGATCACTAAATTAGCCTTGAAAGAATTAATGGAGTTTAATTTTCCTTTGCAGTTTATTCTGGTTATGAAAGTCTGATTAAGTGTTTAGGAATAAAATAAATCAAGTAGATAGTCTAGTCTTTTATAATTTCTGTGAATTACCCACCTGTGGACTGTCAGCTTTATAATAAATAGTTCCTCCCAAATTTTAGAACATAAAATTATTACCATCCAGGAAATGCCAATGCAATAAAAATAAAATTTTAATTATTTTAATGTTTTAAATGTTCCTTCAATTAAAAGCTGAGAATTAATAGTTGGCAAAAATCATGGACATTGAAAAACGCAATATATAATGTTGAAATTAAAGTGATAACTTAAAGTATATGCTAGTTATTGAAGTTTTACACAAAAACTCTGGAAAGGTATTTTACCTTTACATAAAAAAACTTATGAAAATTCTTTGAATTTTTATGTGGAGAGACTGTTTATTTCCTCTTCAAATTTATGATGTTGAAATGCTAATCCCCAATGTGATGGTATCTGGGTGTGGGGTCTTGGGGAAGTAATTAGGGTTGGATAAGGTCATGAGGGTGGAGTCCTCAAGATGTGATTAGTGGTCCAATAAGAAAAGGAACAGATCTCTTGATGCCTTTCTTTTTTTGTCTCCCTTACCCTGAGTGCATCCACCATGGAAAGAATGGCCATAGTGAGATCATAGTGAGAAGCTGACCATTTGCAAGCTAAGAAGAGAGCCCTTACCAGACACACAAAATTTAAGAGTTATTGTAGTGAACAATTTAGTGTGTCAGTCTGATGATTTTATCTGTGATCACTACCTATTCATCTATTTTTCTTCAAATATTTATTGGAAACTATATGCTTGTCTGTATTATAGGTTCTGGACATTAAGCAATAAATAAGAATAGCTCCATGACAGGAGAGCACACAGAATACTGCCCTGGTGAATTGATTCACATAGTGCTAAATTCTAGGAAGAACTTGAAAGATGATAGTTCATAATAAAAGGCTTTGATTTGAGGGTGTTAACCTTAAAGTTTGTCATTAAAAGACTCTTAGAAAAATCATATTTAAATTGAAACTTGATCAATGAAATGTGGGGCTATAGTTTTTAAGTTTGTGAGACAATCATGTGCAAAGACCCTAAAGAGTTTTCATTACTTGAATATCTAGAGATTTTCAGACATTGCTGATCTTGCATTTGTGTTCATTTTATTGAGAAAAAAATGACTCTTGTTAAGCAATATTAATCCAATTACCTAACCTAGTCCTCATTTCTGGGTGAAGTAACGTTTTTATTCCCTTTAAAGTAGCTTCTCAGTTACTGTGCCAGGATCACAGAGATAGCAAGCAGTCTCCATTCACAGGATCCCCAGCTATGCCAGGTTTCCCTGTTGATATTAAAATAACTTCCTCTCTTTGCTGGAAAATAACACTGATAACCTGCCTAGCAATTATACAGATAACTTTCCTTTTGTTGGACAAGGAATTCACTAATTTCATTTTCAGGATTTGAGTAAACTCTTTGACATAATTTGAGAAATTCTAGGACATTGAAAAATATCTGAATCCTAAGAGATCTTCCTAGCATAGTTTGTCACACATATACATTATACAGTATGCTTTAGGAAAAATAGCTCAACAAGTTCTTTCAATGAATGTGGCTATAGACAGCACACATTTTTTTATAACTGAAATTTTTTCAAGATAAAATACTTTAGTGTTTTAATGAAAATGCCATATTCATCCAATTTCAGATCTCTCCTTCCTTTAGTTAAATACATTTCAAAGAAATTTCATGATTTTCATTCCTTACAAAAAAGGAAAAGTCCTTTGAGATTTGCAGAGTAAATATGCAAGCTGAAGTTTATGAACTATCAATGGCTTTTTATCATTCAGGAGAGTAAGAAGGTTAAATACAGATCCAGAAAAGAGTCTATTAAGTCTACTAAGTTTTTGCAACATTCCAGATTTAGCTTTTGTATCAAACTTTGTCTATGTTAGTAATTAAGAAAAAGGATTCATTTTTCAGGTTCAGAAGGGAGGCAGACTACATTGTAGACACTGTCGAATTCCTTGGATTTGAAAAATAAAATCAAATAGTTTATCCTCAACCCTTTGAATAATTGCACACCTAATTTTTTCAAAAAAATTTAGTTGCAGATGGGCACAGCATCTTTATTTTCTTTATTTATTTTTATGTGGTGCTGAGGATTGAACACAGTGCCTCATATATGCCAGACAAGTGCTCTACCACTGAGCCACAACCCCAGCCCTTGCACACCTAATTTTATTCTTTTTTATGAAAATGCTGCCTTTGTTATGTTTGAGAATCAAATTCATCTTTCACTTTTCCTGGTAAAGCTGATCAGGGATTATGTCACCCAAGTTCTACATCTTCTTCTTGACACTGGAGTCTCTCAGTGCATTTCTAAGTTTTATTACACTTAACAGAGCTTGTGTTCAAATGAATGTGCCATTAATTCTATCTAGAAAATTCATGTGCAGAGATGTTCTGAAGTTTTTATCAGCTAAATAATTAGAAGAAAATGAATTTATACTAGAATGCAAATCATTTCCCTTAGGCATAGATTTTTATGACACATACTTTTGTGATTTATTTTTCTTTTTAATTTTACCAGATTTTGAAGATAGAAAAATAGAAGGGGTTTTATTAATTTTGTTTATTCTTGTGAGCCTAAGCTCTAGAAAATATGTTATCAATGTCAACTAAGAAACCTCCTCAAACTTAGTGGGTCTAAAGGAACAGTTTCTTCTCATGAACCTATAGATCAGCTGGGGCTCAGTGAGGGTAGGCAAGACTCTGGAGTTAACTTGGAAAAAGGCCACACAGGCTGATTTGGCACTATTCCTCATTCTAGGTTACTGGGGCACCCAGGGCAAACCTACTTCACGTGTCTGAATTTCTCCTTGAACCAGAAGGCTACTCATGTCACTGTTTTTCTTGGAAAGTTGAAACAGTCTTAAAGCCAACTATCACTTCATTCACATGCCACCTCCAAAGTGGGACACAGGATCTAACTCTCTATCAATTGGGTGGTGAACACATATCTATTGATGGCCGTAGCAAAGATGTGGATACAGTAATTGGTGAAAAATCAGGGTCAATCATTCAATCTGTAAGAAAAATATTGTGTTATGCTTAGATGCATTTTTTTTAAATTCATTTTTACTGATCTTTTTAGTTATACATAATATTAGTTATACATAATATTATACATAATACATATAGTTATACATATAGTTATACATAATTTTTTCACAGTTATGAAAGCATGAAATATAATTAGCTCTAATTCAATCCCCAGTTCTTTCCCTTTTCTTCATTCCTCCCATCCCGTTTTCTTACCTCTACAGATGCTTCTGCTATTAATTTATAGCTGTTTTCTTTCTTAAATTGGTATCTTATGAAATCTTAGAGTTGTGAGTTCATCTTACTCCAAATAGAATGGCTATTATCAAGAACACAGGCAATAATAGATGTTGGTGTGGTTTTGGGGAAAAAAGCAAACTTTTACATTGCTAGTAGAGTTGCAAATTGTTGCAGCCACTCTGGAAAGCAATGTGGAGATTCCTCAGAAAGCTTGGATTGGACCCACCTTTTGACCCAGTTATTCCACTCCTGTGTTTATACCCAAAGGACTTAAAATTAGCATACTACAGTAATGCAGCTACATTCAATGTTTATAGCAGCTCAGTTCACAATAGCATTGTGGAATCAACCTAGATGCCCTTCAACAGATGAATGGATAAAAAAAAAACTGGTATATATGCACCATGGAATATTACTTAGCCATAAAGAAGAACAATATTATGGCATTTGCAGATAAATGGATGGAATTGGAGAATATCATGCTAAGTGAAATAAGCCAATCCCCAAAAAACAACAGCCAAATGTTTTCCCTGATAAGTGGATGATGATATTTAATCAGTTGGGGGTTTGGGAGGGTGAGAGAAGAATGGAGGAACTTTAGGAAAAAAGTTGTCTTCTGAATATAAGTGATGATGAGATTCACTGTGGTAAATTCATATAGGTACATAGCAAAGTTAGGTTGGATTCATTCCACTGTTCTTCCTTTATCTCATCCTTCCTCTCTGCCCCTCAACCTGCTTCATCTAAACCACCAATCTTTCATTTTGATGGAATTCCCCTCCCACCTCTTTTCCCTTAGCTTGGACTAGCTTCTGCATATCAATGAAAACATTTAGCCTTTAGCTTCTTGCATCTGGCCTATTTTACTTAGCATGATAGTTGCAGTTCCATCCATTTAACAAAAAATGCCACAACTCCATTCTTCTCTGTGATTAATATTCCATTGTGTATATATGCCACATTTTCTTTATTCATTAAATAAAGACATTCTTTATTATATATCCATACCAATTTTCTATGGAATTCAATTCTATAAAGAATTGTGCTAAATATTTTCTTAGAAAGCAAATTAATCTTCATAAAAAATGCTCTCTAGATATAATTATCTCCATTTTATCATCAAGAAAACAGAGATGGAGAATATATGTAATGTCTTTGGTATTAAAAATTTGATTTAAACTTACAGACTCTGCCTAATAAAGCATACCCTCTTTACTTATTAATTTGTCTACATGTAAGTATGGTCTAATTTTTAGTACTTTTAAACTAATGCCTTCTGTTAAAGGTCACTTTTATTGGTCCCATAGCTCCACCATTATGAATTGTGCTGCTATAATCATTGATGTGGCTGTACCCCATAGTGTGCTGATTTTAGACCTTTTGGACATAGATCAGGGAGTGGGAGAGCTGGGTCCTATGGTGGTTCTATTCTGAGGTTTTGAGGAATCTCCATACTGCTTTCCAGAGTGGTTGTATGAATTTGCAGTCCCACCAACAATGTATGAGTGTACCTTTTCCCCCCACATCCTTGCCAACACTTTTTGTTTTTTTCAGCTACTTTGCTGTTGTCACTAAAAGACCCAACCAGAACAATTGTGGAGGAGGAGGAAATAATATTTCTGGACTCACAGTTTCAGAGGTCTCAATCCATAACAGCAGGCTCCATTCCTCAGGGATCAAAGTGAGGCAGGACATCATGGCGGAAGAGTGTGGCAGAGGGAACTAGCTAATATGATGACGAGGAAGCAGAGAGAGACTTCACTCTTCACATACAAATATATAGCCCATAGTCACACCCACAGTGAACCATTTCCTCTAGCCACACCCTACCACTTCAGTTACCACTCAGTTAATTCCTATCAGGGAGTTAATTCACTGATTCATTTAAGACTATAACTCAATCATTTCTCCTCCAAACCTTCTTCTATTGTCTCACAAGTGAGTTTTGCGGGGACTTCTCACATCCAAACCATAACATTATTTTTATTCTTTTTTGGGGGGGTAGTGCCAGGGATTGAACTCAGGGGCCCTCAACCACTCAGCCACATTCCCAGCCCTATTTTGCATTTTATTTAGAGACAGGGTCTCACTGAGTTGCTTAGTGCCTCACTTTTGCTGAGGCTGGCTTTGAAATCGAGATGGTCCTGCCTCAGCCTCCTAAGCCGCTGGGATTACAGGTGTGCTCCACTGAGCCCAGCTATTTTTATTCTTGATAATTGCCATTCTGATTAGTGCGAGACAAAATCTCAGTGTAGCTTTTATTTGCAGTTCCCTAAATGCTAGAGATGTTTACTTTTTTTCACACCTTTTTTAGCTATTGATACTTCTTCTTTTGAGAAGTATCTAATTTTTTTACTCATTTATTAATTGGGTTTTTAGGATTTCTGGGGGGGGGGTGTTATACTTTTGAGTTCTTTATATATTCTGGATATTAGTGTCTTATCTGAGGAACAGATGGTTGAGATTTACCATTCTGTAGACTCTCTCTTCATGCTCGTTTCCTTTGCAATGCAGAAGCTTTTCAATTTGAGGCTATCCCACTTATTGATTTTTTTTGTTTTATTTCTTGCGCTTTAAAAGTCTTGTTGAAGAAGTTGGTTCCTGTGCCTACATGTTGGAGGTTTGGGCCTACATTCTCTTCTAGCAGTTGTAGAGTTTCTGATACAATTCCTAGGTGTTTGATCCATTTTGATTTGACTTTTGCTATATTCACATTCTTAATGAAAAATTTAAACAAAGAGTAGTGAAGCTGAATTCATCATGCAGTGGTATACTTATAGAAATAACTGCAATTTACCTGTCATAATACAAAATATCTATCATGCAATACTTGTGAAATAGATTAAAATCTAACAGTGCTTTTTATCTATCACTCCTAAACAAATATTAAATAAGAATTGTATTTCACAATTTCTTCCTGATTTTAAAAGTTCTATAATAGCATTTCTATAAAGAATTGTGCTATTTTTTTAGAAACCAAACTAATCTTCACGAAAAATGGTATCTAATTATGATTATCTCCATTTTATCATGAAGAAAACTGAGATGGAAAATTTAAGTGTTAAACATTTGATTTTAATTATGGACTCTGTTCTTATAAAGCATACTTTCTTTGCTTATTAATTTGTCTACATGTAAGTATGGTCTAATTTTTAGCACTTTTACACTAATGCCAAAAAATAAACATCGATTTAAGATAGTAATGTACTCATGCAACTCAAGAAAAAACATTTTGAGAAAAGCAAGCAAAATGTTTTCCAATATTCAGTTCATAGAAACTACTATTAAAAACTCTAGAACAGTTTTATTCCCCCCAAATCAACTTGTTCTTCCCTTAGAAATTCATCTAGTATCTTTTTTCTTGTGTTTAGATATCTATTAAGGGAAATGTAAATACCATAAAACCATTATAGTACTTAGTTAATATGTATAAAGTACCTTCATTTATTTTCATTGCATAAGTTCATATCAATATTAGTGTGTTTCATTGACAATGATAAATGGATTTAATATTGACTTCCAACATAAAGACATTCTTTATCATATATCCATACCAATTTTCTATGGAATTCAATAATATAATCTTCAATATATCATAAGGAAATAATAAATACACAGAACACTTAAAGCATTCTATTACATTTTGACATCCTCAGGGAACACAGAAACATCCCACAGTAATACTCAGAATTTTTGCAGAATAAATAGGAAATATTGCTTTCAAATGCTTTGTGCATTCATTCACATGGGAGTGCTTTAATTCAAATCATAACTGAACGGGAGGCGTGGGTGAGCTAATGGACACGTCTACATTGTTATCAAATTGGCTTGAACACTTTTCTGCAAGAAGCATTTTTAACACTCAATAGTATGTGGAGCTAATTTCAGTTTGACATCCTATTTTGAATTCAGAAGTTTCCATATCATCAAATCTGTCAAAGAAAATCTCAACTCTCCTAGAATATTCTCCAAAGCTGCACTAAAAGTTTTGCTTCAAATTTATTACTACCATGACAATTCCTATACTGAAGGTCAGCCTAGAGTGTTTTGATGACTTACTTAAGAGGACCTGTGCCAGTAATTTACAGGACAGTGTGTCAACGCCTAGATTTTCCACAGTGATCCCTAGTTTAAGGAGCCAGTAGAACATGCTGCTTTTTCCAGGGCCCTGCAGTCTTTGTAGTCTCCAAAAACAGAAGTGCAAATTTAAAAAAAGTTAAACTGACCTAGGAAAAGGGGTAGAATGAAATGGCCCAAGTAGGAAAGTCTGCCAACTACCTCCCCACAGATACACCAAGGTGAATAGCTGTTCTCTCACCAAGTAACCTCAAGAACCAAGGAAACTTTGTCATAACAAAAAGAAGATACACAGAGAAGGAAGGAGAGTTGTCTTCAACACTGCTCCCCCAATTCCAAGCAGCACAACTGAGGGAGAGAGAGAGAGAGACAGAAATCTCTAGTTTGGGAGAAGGAGAGGAAATCAGATCCCTGCCTTAATCTTGAAAACCATAATCATCCCTGCCACAGTGAGACCTGGAGCCAGACAGAGCTATATGAACCCTGCCACCAGGCCAAGACCCATGGACTGAACCACTAGAACTGCATTAGCCAGGTGGCAGACTGCCACTCCCCCAAATTTGGTGAAGGACTTCAATCACTGAGGGGAAAGAACACAAAAATTGGCACAGGGCTGTTTTGGAGCTCACTGCTAAGACCACCACAGTTAGAACCAGCACTGTTAGAAACCAGTGTCACTGTCTGCATAGTAAACAGAGACAGAACCTCTCCACCTGCCCTAGCATCAGTCAGAGACCTGCATGATGATGGGAAAGACTCAAGTCTCAGCCTTCATCATTGCTAGCCTTAGATTGGATTTAGAACACAACTTCCCAACAAGGCTGTGTAGGTCCTGTAGCTATGAAACTCAGATATCAAGTTTTGGTGAGGATGTGAAAAAAAAAAAAAAGGGGAACACTTGCATATATTGTTGGGAGGAATGTAAATAGGTGCAGCCATCCTGGAAAATAAGATGAAATTTCCTCAAAAAGTTAAAACTACAACTACCTTAAGAACATACAGTCCCACTCCTGGGTTTGAATCCAAAGGCAATGAAACAATATGTCAAAGAGATATTTGCACTCCCACGCTAATTCCAGTGCTATTTACTATAGTTGAGAAATAGAAACATGAGATGTTGACCTGAAAAAGAAATGTGGTACATAGACACAGTGAAAGCTATTCAGCCATAAAAAGGAATGAATTCTCTCATTGCAACAGCATGTATAGATAGAACTGGAGATCATTATGAGTGAAGTTAAGTTAGGCACAGAAAAACAAATACCACATAATCTTAGTCATATGTGGGATCTAAAAATGTTGATCTCATAGAAGTTGAGATTAGAGTAGTGATTATTCCAGTCTGTAAGAAGAGGGAGGAATAGTGAATGTATATCAATGGTTACTAAGTTACAGTTAGGAGCAAGAAATTCTGTTGTGCTATTGCACATGATGGTGACTACAGATAATAATGCAGTGTAAAAGATAGAAGAGAGCTAAGGCTGTAGCTCCGTGGTAGATCAGTTACCTACCATGCATGGAGTCCTGGATTCAATCCCCGATGCCACAAAAAAAATAAAATGAGCTAAAAGAAAATGTACTGATAATTTTCATCATGAAATAACATACAGGTTTAAAAACATACATGTTTTCACAATGCATACATGTATCAAAATATCACAAGGTACTTCACTAATATGTACATTCTTATGCTTATATATATATGTATATGTGCATATATATGTATATCTTATCTTATAATAATTTAAATGAAAACAAAGTAAAAAAAAATGGGAAAGAGAATCTCAAACCAGAAGGTAATTCATTATATCCTCAAGGATCTATTCTGATGGTTTCTAAGGACTGAATCCGGAGATCTTTTTAAAGCAAATAAAGAAATAGAGTCCACTGCCTTAACTTTACACCATTAATTCTCATGATATATACCCAAAAGGGATGTTGGAGATCAGGCTTCTTGAACTACCTTATAGATGAGAATCAGAGGTTCACAATTAACAGAAACTAATCTAACATGACATCCCCTTGAACTCCCTTAACGTATATGAGGACTCTTCTCAATGAAGTGTACATTTCAGTTAATAACATTTTTCTTTATAATCTCATGTTTTCTTTACTGAGAAAACAAATACTTTTTCTGAAATATAATGTAGGCAAATATTTATTTTAAACTTGCTACAGAAAAATGCTAAGGAATTGACCTGCTGAATATTCGTATTTTAAAAATTTGGATTTTTTAACTGATAGATAAAATTTGTATTATACATGCTTATATTCTATAATATTATATATATGTTTGCATAATTCATTTGCAACATTATGTTCTGATACATGTATGCATTGTGGAATAACTAAAGCTATTTAATGTATACATTACACACATTGTTTTTTTATAATGGCGAGAACCCTTAAAATCTACATGTAAGGAATTTTCAAAGATTTGATACATTGTTATTAACTGTAACCACCATGACACGCAGGATTTCTTGAACATACTCCTTCCCTCTACCTGAAATTTTGCATTCTTTGTCAAACATCTCCCTAATGCTTTGCCCCATCCTTTGAATTTTATTCAGTATTTTTCAGTCCAAAATGTCAATGCCTTGTTTAAAAATATTTTTTAGAAAAACACTTTTCAGTTAAAATCGTTAGTGTATTACTTCTGACTGCTGCATTTCAAATGCTCCATGCTTTGTCAGATACAAAAAAAACCCAAGTATAACTGATTTATTAAGCCAAGGATTTTTAAATAAAGGTAGTTTGGTGGCCACATGGTGGAGAAAAATGTACTTATAAATGAAGGTACTTCTCCCTGAAAGTCATGTTCCCTAACTATGTGCACAGCTGCTTGAGAGAATTTTCCAGACCTGATCAAACACACAATTCTGTGTGCATAGCATCATATTGCAATCGGGGCTTACAACTCTCTAGCAGAAGGAATGCCATTCACGGTGTATGCTATCTTCATTGAAGGATTTACCAACATCAGGCTTTTCTACATCTGAAACAAATATGATATCAGCAAAAGCACATTCCCATTCAGAGAAAGAAAGCAAAGTCAGATTCCAGGTGTCATAAGACAGTATCTCTGACTTCAATTTTCTTGTGACTCAGAAAGATGTTTTCTTTCCAATCACGATCTAACATTTGTTTAATTTTGTTTTGCAAGCATAGCTCTGACTGTGAGTTTTGTCTTGGGATCCTACTCACAAATTCCTTATACTATATATAAATAACATGCCTTTAAGAAAGACCAAGTAAATACTATTTTCATTTAAAGGTTGGAAACAATTCCAGAGAATATAGTGATATGCTTGAGGTCACAGAACTAGTTGAAGGTACAACCAGGACACACCAACTAGTCTATGTCCCTTTATTAGATCAGATAACTTTTTTACAGTTCCAAATATTATTCTAATAAAGAGACTACAGCTATATGTAAGTAATTCTGAGAATTGAAGAATAAAGTATAAAGCTTATAAGAATATATCAGAAAATAAACTAGCCATTACCACTTACCACTATAGTGTATAGTGAGAAGAGAGTGTATAAGGCGAAAAGAAAGATTGGATTCACATATTTTCTGAGATATAATTATAAAATTAAACTTCTAAATTCTCTGATTTATCAATTTTTGCTAAGTAGGTGGAATCCATGGAAAAACCTGGTGTTGAAGCGATTGTAATCTACTTATTAATTAAAATGAAGCATTATGTTTCTGAAGTATTCCAGTATTCCTAAAAGCAGCTGCATAATACTAGTCTATTATTTTAATCTGCAAAATAGTAGAAAGAAAATAGGAAAACAATTAAAAAGTAAACAATAAAATTTTTGACTGTCATCTCTACTGGAGAAAGTACTGTAACACAAGAAATATTGTAATCACAAGTGGGATGATTAATAATTAAACATAAGACTGTTATATAACAAACTGAATCCTACATAACACAATCTCTTGGAAGAAAATCACCCTGAAAATATATTACTGTATTATTGAAAGATAATGTGACCTAGAACTCTCCTCATGAACAGAATTTAAAGTAAATTAAGCAGTGCTTAGAGGAGAAGATGTAAGATGCTAGTAGCAGTGTCCTGAGAAAAGTCAATGGTAGCTTCATCCAGCAGCGAAGTTTACTGTTAATTGTGTCTTCTAAATTCCTCAGGGTCATTGTTCTATCAATTATCCCTTCCCTCCAGAGTATCTCTCTAGTTCAACTAAATTAGTTTTTCACTTAATAAATATTTTTGCATGTTCCTCTTATGACAGAAGAGACAGAAGGAGGAAGAGGAGAAAGAACAAAGGTGGTGGGTTAAAAAAAACCTTCACCAAATTTCATTTCCCATTTGTAATTTTTTTTTCTCTTTTCTGTTAGGGCAAAAATCTCCTGAAACAATCTGTTCTCAGTGAGTCCTCTATCACCTTCAATTCCCCATTGAAACTGGTTTTTCTCACTCATCCATCCACTGAAATAGTTCTGAGTAGTATTGCCAATGATATAAATACTAAATTCACAGCATCCAGAAAAATCCTCAAGGTTTCTGACTTCTGTAATGTATGCTGACCCTTTACTGGAGAGCACTTATTTGGATCTGGACTTAACTGCATTCTCTGTTACCTCTTGGGTTTCTGGAAGTTATATAAAGTCTGCCAATAAGACAAACTTACATGATTTTAAAAGCAGAATAGGATGTATTCCTCCCTCTGGCAATGGCAACAACAGAGATACGCGGTTTTGGCGGACATGGATATTGGCAGGGTAGCCTAGATTCCCTGTCTCTGCACCAGTCAACAGCTTCAGAATTTGCATCAGCTGTGATGAAAACAGATGTTTTGTGCTGTTTTCTGAATTCTAGGTGCAGGAGCAGCTTCCTGGTATCTTGCATGCAGTTTGCAGAGTGTCATGACTTAAAGACCTACTGGCAGCCTTACCCAATTTCTAATCCTCTAGCCCCTTCAGCAAAATAGACAGCCCACTATTCCCTGCATGACATTCCTTATTGATGTAGAAGCATACTGGAATTTCTCTTTTCTAACTCTAAATATTGATTATGCAGCATTTTCTTACCAGAAGGGCTTTTAGAAACTACACCTTTAGTGATGGGAATTTGACATTAGTTCCTTATCTAATATTGTTTATATAAAACTCATATAAAATTATGAGATGCAGATTACAAAATAATAATATAAACTGAATTTGCATTATCAGCACATCATTTTTTTAAATTAGGAGACTGATAGGGAAAGGAATCTGATAGAATTAGAATGTCAATGGAGTTGACATTCAGGACTACCCTGAGCTCACAAATTGCATTGAGCTTTTCAGCCAGCGGAAACAACCCTCTACCTCAGTTTGAGGAAGTTAGCCCTGCTTTGCTTCCATATATTTCCATACCCTCCCATTAACCATAATAAACCTGAGTCTTAAATAAATACAGTTCAGTAAAATTCTAATATGTGCTTTTATACATAAATCTATCTTTAAAGTAGGGACTTGCACTGTATCAACACATGAAGAATCTGAGCCTCTTAACAAGGTTCCAGTCCCAGACTGCTTCTCAGTTCCTGCTATCCTGAAAATAAAGGTGGCCCATATCCCTCTCTAAAGATCCAGTTATGTTATCAGAATGTTATACTGTAAATCATTTTTTATAGATTTCCCCCAAAGAGACTTCGTCTATTTTCTCTCGACACTCTTCACCAATAAAAAGACAAATGTCTATACTTTTCTGAAGACTTGATTCTCTGTTTTCGAAGAGTTGTCAAGCTCTCTGTCTCTCAAACACACACACACACACACACACACACACAAACACATTGAACTTGTGTCAACGATGACAAACCCACAACTAGGTTTATGTTCTCCTTTTTATCTTACAGTTTCAGATTTAGGTTAGTACACTGTGATTGTTTCTGTCTAATAGAGCTAGCATACTTCCTCTCTCTCTTCCTTTTGCCACATTTTTGGAGGACCTGTGTGTCTGATTCCACAGCTTCAAGATGGCAGGAAACCACATGAACAAAATCTACCTATAAAGAAGATATACAGTCTTACCCGTGAAGCTACTGCTATCTCAGGCTTATTGCTAGTGTAGCATAGCTTCCTCCAACATGACGATCTGCAGCAGGTTTTGGGTATTTTTTAAAAGCCTAACAGCTGTGACATTGACCAAATGATGAGCATACACTTATGATAACAAAAACTAATATCTGAAGCTGGAAAACGGAGAGCCATTTTATGGCATAGAAAGCCTTATATAAAACACCACATACAATCATTTGGAAGGCATATTCTGTGTACTAAACTTCTAGAGCCTGTGGAAAAGAATGCAAACATTAATATTCATTATGAATAATATTGTTATGGAGGGTAGTGGGTTCTAATGCTCATATTTACCAATTCACTATCAGAAATTATGAAGGACAAGGTGAATTCTAAGGCAGAAATGAACAGTATCTTACAGTGCTAGATAGGTAGAACACTGTAAGATTTCAGTGTTAAGAAAAGGTTTTGCTCTTTCATTTACATATTTAATTCACATTGAGTCAATTTTGTATGTGATAGAAGAGAGATGTCCAGATTCTTTGCATGTGTCTATCCAGGTTTCCCACCACCATTTTTTGAAGATACTCTCCTTTTCCCATTGTGTATTTTGGGCACCATTTTCAAGGGTTATTTCTGGACTCACTATCCCATTATATTGATCTCTATGTCTGTTTTTTTGGCTGTATCATAGTGTTTTAATAACTGCAGCTTTGAGGAACTCTTTGAAGTCAGACAGTGCTTTGTTCATTGTGCTTAGCATTACTTTTTGCTATCCAGTCTCTTCATTCCACACAAATTTTAGGATTGATTTTCCTATTTCTATGAAAAATTCTGCTGGAACCTTGATAGATATTAGATTGATGTATAGCTCAGAATATTTATAATGAAAATTTTTCCAATCATGAATATAGGCTCCATTTCATTTGTCTTTTCAATTTCTTTTCTCATTGTCTTACAGTTTTCAGTGCACAGACTGTCTTTTACATCTTCAAATTTCTTTCCATGTATTTTGTTATTTTATGCTATCATAAATGGGATTATCTTCTAATTTCTATATCACATAGTTTATTATTAGTGCATAGAAATAATGCTGAAGTTGGTGTACTGATTCTGTATCCTGTCACTTTCCTAAATTTGTTTATTAGTTCTAATTCTTTGGGCTTGCTATAGATAAGATTGTGCCATCTGCAAACAGAGATGATTACACTTCTTCCTTTCCCATTTGGTATCCTCTTATTTTTCTCTTCTGCCTACTTCCCCTCATCAGGACTTTGAGAACTGACATAGAAAGAACTGTAGAATAGAAAGGGTGAGAGGGCAAACTTATCTTATTCTTTATATAGATAGCTTCCAGTTTTTTACCATTGAATAGGGGTTTGCTATAAGCTTAAGCTACACGGGCTTCAAGATGTTAAGGTACATTCCTTTGTACCTAATTTGTAGAGATTTTTGGTCATGAAAGAATGCCAAATTTTATCAAATACCTTTTTTGACTCTATTAAGATTACCATGTGATTTTATATGTCCTTCATTTAATACACTTTATGACATTTGTCTCATGTAGAGCAAATGAAACAATTCACAAAATGAAAAAGCACCCACAGAATAGAGGTTCTCTTGAGTCCTCTGCACTAGAAAGCCAGCCTCTACCTGTCTCCTCTATTGTTGAATAAGAAGTCTTCCTTTTCATTTGAAATGTGGAAAGTATTCATGTAAATCCAACCCCTTACTAGAATTGCTTGCCTCCTTACTATCTGCCTCTTCTTACTCTCCAGGCCACCAAATTACATGAGTATGACTCACCTTGGGAAATGCACAGCCAGGTAAGTTGACTCAGTCCTGACTTTTGTAATATCCAGGACTTTTCTTGTGGGCACCAAATCAATTAAAAGTAGTGTTAACTAGATTTCTTCCTGCCCCAGAGCAGCTCAAATGCAGCACATGTGAAATTAAATTCATCTTTACACTACTGCTCTTCTTACAAATATTAACCACAACATGGTAATTTTTTTTCCCTGCTTAAACATACATTAGTTAGGTTTTCAGCCTTTCATGGGACTAAGAACAAAAACATGGGACTGCAAAACAAAAGTCTGAACCCAGACAACCTAAATTCAAATTCTAGCTTCCAAGTCTTTTGATCTGCTTAATCACCGTATTGTGGCTCAGTGCTTGACCACTAAGCTGCACCCATTTTGAGACAGGGTCTCTCTAAGTTGTTCAGGGCCTTGCTAAGTTGCTGAGGCTGGCTTTGAATTCACAATCCTCCTGCCTCAGCCCCCCGAGTCGCTGGAATTACAGGTGTGTGATGCCACTACTTCATCTTACTCTGGCATCTTATTGTAAAATTTAAATATAAAAGTCTATAAGTTATTATAACTACTACCTATATAATCTAGTGAATAATATATTTCAACAAATCATAACTATATTATTCATTTCTTATATTGGAGACATGAAATTCCATATCAGAACTCCAATTATATTATTTCAACTTTGTTGGATATTTAATCATACTTAATTGGATAATAAAATAATCTGAATTATCTGAAAGTATATTAATTAATGATGAAATGATTTAGTTATTTCCATTGATCCAACAAAGAAAATTCCAGGACCAGGAGAATTCTCAACTGAATTCTATCAAACCTTTAAAGAAGAACTATTGTCAATACTCCTTATATTATTTCATGAAATAGAAAGGGATGGAACACTTCAAATTCATTTTATGAAGCCAATATCACACTCATACCAAAACCAGATAAGGACATGTCAAGGAAAGAAAACAAGAACAATACTTTTGATGAATTTAGACGAAAAATTACTTAATAAAATATTAGCAAATCATGTTCAATTACATTTTAAGAAGATTGTACACCATCAACAACTTGGTTTTATTCCAGAGATTCAACAATCATTTAATATATTCAAATCAATAAATGTAGTTGATCACATAAATTGAATTAAGGACAAAAATCACTTAGTTTTCTCAATATATGCAGAGAAGACCTTCAAAATATTCAGCACCCATTCATGTTTTAAAACACTACAGATCAAAAATAACAACAACAACAACAACAACAACAAACACTACAGAGACTAGGGATAGGAGGAACCTACCTCAACTTCATAAAGGCATATATAAAAAACTCAAAATCAGAGTAAAAGGGGAAAAACTGAAAGCATTTTTTTAAAAAAATCTGGAACAAGGCAAGGATGTCCACTCTCACTACCCCTATTTTATATAGTACTAGAAATTGTAGCTACAGCAATTAGGCAAGAGAAGGAAATTAAAGGGATAAAAAGGAAAGGAAAAAGTCAGATTATCACTGTTTACTGATGATATGATCCTTGACCAAGTAAGTCCAAAAAAATTCACCAAAACCACTAAAACTAATTTAAAAAATTGGCAAAGTGTCAGGTTACAAAATCAACATACAAAAATTAATTACTTTCCTATATACCAACAATAAATTTGCTGAGAAAGAAATCAGGAGAACAATTCCATTCATAATAAGCCTCAAAAAAAAAAAAAAGGAATAGATCTAACCAAGGGAGTGAAGTATCTCCACAATAAAAACTATAGAACATGGTGGAAGAAAGAAATTGAAGAAGACCTCAGAACCTCAGAAGATGGAAAGACCTCCCATGTTCATGGATAGGCAGAATTAATATTGTTAAAATGGCCATACTCACATAGCAATATACAGATTCAGTGCAATCCCCATCAAAATACTATTCTTCAGTGAACTAGAAAAAAACAGTCCTAAATTTTTTTGGAAGAATCAAGGACCCAGAATAGCCAAAGCAATTTTAAGCCAAAAAAAGGAATGCTGAAGGCATCAAAATACCAGATTTAAAAAGATACTACAGGGCTATAGTAACCAAAACTGCATGGTACTGGTACAAAAACAGACAGATCAATGGTACAGAATAGAAGACACAGAGACAAACCAACACAAATGCAGTCATCTGATCCTTGACAAAGGTGCCAAAAACTTATATTGGTGAAAAAATAGCTTTCTTAAGAAATGGTGTTGGGAAAAGTGGTTATTCATATATAGAAGAATGAAACTAGACCTTTTCTCTCATGCTGCACAAAAATTAACCCAAAATGGATCAAAGACCTAGGAATCAGACCCAAAACTATGCAACTCCTGGCAGAAAATATAGGGTCAATATTCCAATATTTAGGCACAGGCACTGACTTTCTAAAGAGAACTTCTAAAGTTCAGGAAATGATGCCAAGTGTTAATAAATGTGATGGCATCAAAATAAAATTTTCTGCACACCAAAAAATCAAATAACCCAACTAATAGATCGACAAATGAATTAAACAGATACTCTCAAACTAAGAAATACAAATGGCCAACATGTGTTAAACTAGTGATTGAACCCAGGGATTCTTACCACTGAGCCACATCCCCAGGTCTTTTTTATATTTTGTTATTTATGGTGAAAAAATGTTCAACATCATTAGCATTTAGGGAAATGCAAATCAAAAGCACACTAAGATGTCATCTCACACAAGTTAGAATGGCACAGTCATTATAAATACAAATACTAACAAAAGGGAGAGGATACACAGAAAAAGGAATATTTTTACCTGTTAGTGGGACTGTAAATTAGTTCAACCATAGTGGAAATCAGTATGGAGGATCCTCAAAAGGCTGGCCATGGGCCCACCATATGACCCAGCTATACCACTCCTTGATATTTATCCTTCAGAATTTATGTCATTACATTACAGTGATATGTACATACCCATGTTTAAAGCAGCACAATTCACAGTAGCAAAACTATGGAAACAGCCTAGGTATCCATCAACAGATGAAGGATAAGGAAAATGTGGTATATACAAAGAAAGATTAAATTATGTCATTGCAGGAAAATGGATGGAACTAGAGATCATTATATTAAGCAAATTAAGTCAAACTCAAAAGGCCAAGGGACATATGTTTTATCTCATGTGCAGAAGCTGAGGAGATAAAAGGAGAAGAAAGGTGGCTGCAGATTTCATGGAAATCAAAAGGAGATAATAGAGGAAAGGAACCAAGAGGTGAGAGATGGGGAGGAAGGGGAAAGTGCTGGGGAGTGATATTGGCCAAATTACATTGTCATATTGTGTGCCCATATGAATATGTAACAACAAATCACATTGCTATGTGAAAATCTAATGTATTAAAAAAATACCATTATCTCACTAAATCAAGAATACTATTATTTACTATTTGACATTTTTTTAGATATCCTGAAAACAATGTATCTATTTTCATTTTTAAAATGACAAAACTAACTTTATTGTGGATCATTTGATTATCTAGAACAAAACATAAAAATATCTGGAAAACTTAAGAATACAAAAAAGCATAAAAATGAAATAATAAAGTCATAAAAATAAAAAAAATCCAAACCTATACAAAGAATATCCAGGTAGAAAAATAGATTAATAAACTCCCCTAATCAAAGAGCATCACTAGTGACAAGGCCAAGGTATGCAGCAGGTCCCTGATGAGACGCCGCTTCAGAGCAATGGAGTGGTGGAGCCGAAGTCCCAGTGGGTTGGAGCAGGTACAAGCAAGGACTGCAGCCCTGTGAAGCCCCCACACAGGGTCAGTGGGCCTGAGGTACAGGAAACCAGGAAGAGGCAAGCTAAGGTGTACAGATCTGTCATCCTTCTGCGCCAGGGCTGCGCTCAGTGTGGGTACCAGCTGAAGAAGCCTGCTCCAGGAATCGCGGTAGCCCCATCAAACCTCCCTCTTCCTGACCTGTGAAGACAAAATAGAAGTGAGGCGGACATGAATGGAAGCCTGGGACTCGGGAATTAATCAATAGCGTCAGTGCCTTTCCAAACCCTAATTAGCATAAGTCTGGACCAATAGCAGTGACCCAAGTACTATATAAATGCCTGGACTTGCGTTCCTGTTCTTCAATAAATCTTCCTCTTAACACTCACTCATTCTGGTCTGTGCATTTCATTCTTTGAGTTCAGGAGAGGAGAACCCTGAAAAAAGAAGAAATTGAAGGTGAGCAGGTAGTGTTTGCTACAACTCCAGAGGGCATGGCCCGCCATTAAAGGCTGCAACACTTCCCTGCAGAGGCCTGCAGCTTTACTCAGATCCCTTCTGCAGCAGAAGTGAGGCATTGAGTTTCATCTCAGAACTCCGGTTTCACTAGTGTAAAGTTTTCCGTACAGACCTAAAAGTGATGCTTATGTAACAGGTGAGGGAACCTTTAAGGCTCTATTGCATTTACAATTCCCTGGGCAGAGAGGCTATGTTTTAATCTTTCTATTATATAAGTGTAATTTAGCACCAATCAGAATTCCAGAGATTTTCTGAGTAATTGATGGAATTATTCTAAGGTCAAAATATAAAAGTAATTGTAAATAATAGTATGTATAATGCATAAATATAGAATAAAGGAGAATGTTAATCCACTCTGTAAAACAGGTAATAAAACTACAGGCCTCAAAACAATATGATGCTGGTACAAAATTGTCACTTAATTTGAGTAGGAAAAGAATGGTTATTTTTAGTAAAATATGTATTACAACTGATGATTGCAACAAATACATCAGAAATATAAATATCATATAAAATCACATTTATATATTTATATAAAGTCACAAATTTTAGTTAAAAATACATATGAATGTTTATGTTATATTTAGGTAGAAAATGATAGTCCCAAAATAGTAATGAAGGCATAAAATATAAAATTAATAATTTTGACTATATATTAGAATTGTTTGTAAGATACAGAATAAATGATTACTAAGATCACATATTTCAGCACTATTAATATGTGATTAAGACCTGTTAAAAATCAGTAATGCACAAGTACAAGTTATAAGTAATTCAGAAACACCAGCACATACACATAAACCTAGGATGAAAATCTGAATCACAGAACTAAAGAGTGTGAGAAAATAGATATTGATAGTACTAAGGGAATCATTAATTGTATTGAATTGTATATAGTGAAGTTTGTTGATATGTTTTATAACCTAATTGTGTGATATTTCTCAAACTCAAGGACTAATTGCTTTTTAAGATCATGATCTTTTGTGAAAGAGAATAGTAAACTGCTTTTGAAGTGATTATATAAGTTGTGCTTACAATTAAAGAGTACTTTTCACATCATGTTGCTAATTGAAAATTACTTTCTAGCAAATGATGGGCATAAATTTCACAATTTATGTGGAAAAGCAAATATAGAGGTCTAAAGAAAACCTTTATCATTGGAAGTATAAACTTATTTGGCTCTGGGTAAATATGATTATTTAATATTTTATTTTATTTAATATTTTATTTTTCTTTATATTTATTGCTTCCTTTTTAAATTTGTTTTGTGTGGTAAACCTACCATACATGCATTAAAGAAAACACATTTCTATAGAAAATATGTAATTTTTTTCATTTTATAGTGTTTATTTAGTCATTCTTTCATACCTCTTTGTTGTGTTCTAAATTTCTTCATTAACAATTATTTAATTATATTATAGGTGTTTTTAAAGATCAGAACTGTAACTGTGGTTCCTGGTGTAAATGGACCTCTTTCTAATGGCTTTGTTTAGATGATTTGTTCTTCCTGGAATGTGACGTACTACGTCTTAGCAGAAATCTAGCATTAAAAAGAAAATTGAATATATTTTGTAAAAAACATCAGGGAAATTTTTGTAATTAACACAGCATATTGATGTCTTTAAAACCAATACCTCCAAAGTAGTTTTACATACTCCATTACTGTGCTAGATTACAAATGAGATATATATATATATATATATATATATATATAGTATGTTAATCTCTGGGTTTCCACTAACTAGTATGTTGCCTAAAACACACTCAATAAATAAATGAATTCATAATTTTGTAACAATAATATATTCATGGTGTATCTGCCAGTTACACAGATCATGGACTGGTAAAGGATTTCAAAGTGTTTTAATACTACATTTTTAGAAAAGTCTTAATTATGATATTTAGAATGAATTTACAAAAAATATTTTTTTCCTGAAAATATAAACAAGACCTAAAGTTAGTTACAACTATAAAAAATTCATAAACAACAAAAATTATGGTAAATTTAAACAGTATACCTTAAATACTCTTGTTAGAAGTACCACGTAGTTTCTGTCCACATTACCTATTTCATTGTTGTCTTTCTGATAGTTGCTTAGACCAATCTACATTACCCAGACATTTCATCGGAAGAATTGGTGCTTTAGGAATGTCAGTAATACATATTTCAATCTTTGATTGGGGAGGACATTTGCACCTAACTTTATGTAAGTCAAATATCTTTTTTCTACCAAAGCAATATATAAAGATATTGTTCCTTACACATTTTCAGAGCTTGGAGTTGAGGCCACCAAGTAGCCTCACAAAATAGGTCCAGTGCTACATGAGAGTTAACTTTTGCCAACTCCATAAAGGACTGGCCCAGTGGAAGAAGTTTGATAGTAATCCTTGCTACAACTTAAATATAAAAAGCCCTTTCAATCCATTTCTCCATTTCATCCATTATATATTAAACTAAAATCAATAATTAGCAGTGGGGATATTATAGGAAAAAGTACAAGATATATTTTAATAGTGAATTTGTATAATGGACATTGTTGGTGCCCTCTCCCTCCTCTCCATGCCTGTGGATCCCTTCTGAGGGATCAAAGTACACTAAACTCAGAGCTCTTCCACCTGCTCCGTGTTTTTCATGGCTAACAGCTTGCACTTGTAAATCTCTTTATATGATGCCCATGAGCAATGGAACTTCCTATGAATAAACAGCCAGAAATGCTTGGGAATTTTCATACTCATCTTCATCCTCCCAGAGTGGCTATAATCAATTGCCGATGGGTTTGGGATTGCAAAACTCATTACCTTTTTCCTCTAGGAAGGATGCACTGTGGGATATAATCTACTCTTTGGAGTTTCCTGATAGATTGGGTTGAATCTGGAATCTCATAAGAAATTACACCTTTGTTTAGCATCTTTCCTTAATTAGAGTAATATAATGCTTAAATATTAAAAATACAGATGACTTTATTTCTGCAAACTAAATCTATACTACATATTTAATCTAAAAGGTTTTCCTGAAAAAATATTTAATTTAATCATCTTGGCAATTTTTAGGTTACTAGTGATTTAACAATAAAGAATGTATTTGTAAGTATTCCCATGTCCTGAGAAATTCTTTAGAGCATGCAGAACCTAGGATTATTATTATATCTTCAGACTTCTATTCTTATCTTTTCTTCACATTACAGCCCTTATGTATAAATAATTTGTTTACTCAAAAATCAGTAGCCAATATGGTTGTGCTGAAGAGATAAGGTTTAATTTAAAAAATATACTTCTTGAAGAAAGTGTTCATTTTCACCCTCATTATTTTGGAAAAATATAAAAAGCTCCTCTTGGCTGTTTGCTTTCGTCTCTCCTTCAACTAGATTGGGCAGATTTATTTCTTGTTCTTTTGACATGAAATAACCACACTAGTCAGCATGTTTAGATGTTTTAAAAATCTTATCAATTTAAGTTCAATTGCTTTAAACATCTGAAAACTGTGTATGTGGTTATATAAAAACTAGCAGAAACTTGAAAATCAGTAGTCAGTAGTGAAAAGTTTTACTCTGGGAAAATAAAGAGATACTCACTTTTGATGATTGTTTTGAAAACCTGGCAAATAATCAAGAGCAACTGGTAAAAGTGAGAAGAGCCTACAGCATTCTCCAATCTCTCCTTTTAAATGAGACCACAGTATTTTTATAGTAACCTGTTCTTCATGTGGGACCTTGAATTCCATGTGCTAATGATGAACTCCCATTACCTGAAGTGCTGCTGAAATTAACTAAGGGAATGTTAGACTGTTCAAAACCAGTGCAGCATTGTGGTTCAAAATGCATGCTCTAGACTTTAGTGCTTATTCTAACCTGAAGGACTATGTGCAAGTTACACAACCCTTCTGTCTCCAATTTTCCACATTTCCATAGGAAGTGTTAGTACTCATTTCTTAGTTTTCAGGAGGATGTCTTCATATTTAATAGTGTTATCTTTTCCTATACCAAGGAGGCCTTTGGTGGGTGTAAATATACTGTAAAGGAAATGCTAACCAATCATTTATACTCACATTTGTATTTGTTTTTGCTCATTTACATGTACCAAAATTGCTATTCAATACATTTTACACTTACATACTTTTTAGGAACTGTGGACCCTATTTCTACACCTTCATGTGTTTAAATCCTATAAGAGAAAAAAATGCATAAAAATAATTATAAATTTTGATTAATTATCTGAATTATCAAGCTCATTTGAATTGGGGTGTTCAGTAAATAGTTCTTAGAGCTAATTTTTATTGTATAATTTATATTTTGATATGTATATACCTAGTGAAATTATTACTACAATCAAACAAATTAACATATCCATGATACTGCATGTTTGTCTTTTTGTTTGGATGGTTAAGAAGCAGTAAACTCTTAGCAAATTTTAGGAGATAATAGAATAGTGTCAACTATAGTTTTCTCTAGAGTTATTCATATCACTCATAATCACAACATTACATCCTTTGACCTGTATCTCAGCCTTTCCTATCTCATTCTTCTTTCTGCTTCTATTCAATTGACTTTTAAAAATTTTTACATATAAGAGATTATAAGGCAGTATTTACTTCTTTGTGTCTGGCATGTTTCACTTAGCATAATGTCCTCTGGGACATTCATGTTTTCGTAAGTGGCAGGTTTTCATTCTCTTTTAAGACTGAAGGCTCTGGTGTAACTCAGTGGGAGCATTTGCCTAGCATGTGTAAGACCCTCAGTGTGATCCCCAGCACTAATAAAAGAAATGACTGAATGATAACTCCTTGAATATACATATATCACAATATTTTTATCCATTCATCTATCAATGTATACTTCAGACTTTTTTTCATATCTTGGTTATTATGAATGATGGTAAAGTGACTAGGAAAGTATAGACATTCATTTAAGATATTAATTTCATTTATTTTATATTTATGCCCAGAAGTGGGAACACAAGGTTTAGCATTTCTTTTCGTCAGCTTTGTCCTTGCTGTGATTAAATGACCTGACCAGCACAACTCTAAAGGAGGAAAGGTTTATTTGAGGGCTCACAGTTTCAGAGGTCCTTGTCCATACAGGACTAGCTCGATTCCTCAGGGCTCAAGGTGAGGCTGAACATCATGGTGGAAGAGTGTGGCAGAGGGAGCAACTGGCATCATCAGGAAGCAGAGAGAGACTCCAATCTCCAGACACAAAATATATATACCCATTGCCATGCCCCAATTTCCACCTCATCCAGACACACCCAACCACTTCAATTAATCCCATCAGAGATTAATTCATTAATTGGGTTAAGACTCTTGCAACCCAGTCATTTCTCCTCTGAATGTTCCTGCATTGTCTCACATGTGAGCTGTAGAGGGTCACCTCATATTCAAACCATAAGAGCATTTAAGTTTGACTTCAAAAAAATAATGAAGACTCAAAGTACACTAAGGGAAATGGGAACAAAGAGGAAGCTGAGATTCAAGAGATATTTATGGAATAGATGTGCCAAATATGTGTGTCACATGGGTAAGATGATAGGGGGTGAGCATAAGAGAACAGTTGAGACTTCAGTAAACTGGAAAGTTCTCCTCTCCTGCCCAAGTCGCACTTGGAAGAGGGAGTAGGTAACAGTGGGAGGGATGGGCTGGCTGTTAAATAATAGTTATGAGACTAATATATTAAGAAATAAAGGCAAGAAGGTAAGAATTATATATCTTCAAAGCAGGGGTATGATGGCTTGAGCTGAGCAGAGGGGTCCAACTTCTAACAAGGAGAAGAAGCCTGCACTTGCTTTATCTGTAGTGGTAAAGATCAAAGGGAATTCGTAGGGATTTCCTTCAGAGGGGACAGGATGAGAGTGGAGATAAACAGGTTGTTTGGTGCTTGGAAGGTTATGCCCATCTCTGGAGGCTGTGTTTAAACTTGGAGCTGTGAGCTAGGTCAGGTTGCCAGCATGATTTGGGTTTTCTCAAACCAGGGAATTTCACTCAGGAGTTCCCGGAGAGTGACTTCCCTGCCTTAATGGCTGGAACATTGCCCATAGTTCACACATGACTTCCAACCCTCCTCTATTGCTTATGCAAGATGTTTTCAAAAAGATTACCTCATGAGCTTGGCAACACTTTGGTGATGTAGATGTTATTCCCGTTTTATAGGTGAGAGGCTAATGAGCACAGACAAATGATATCCTCATGGTTTTGTGATTTACACTCACCAGAACCAGTACTTGAACTTCTCTAATTGTTTTAGTTTTTTCTTCTTAGCTTGTTTCTACTTTGAATTTTCTGACAATTTCAAGGAATGAAATCCTTGATGGCTAAGTGCCACTGAAGGAGTATTTCAACCTACTTTTAAGGAATGGAAGTACATTGTTAGATTCCCAAATGACCTAGTGCTCTGCTAGTAACTGCTGTTTGCACAATGGACTACAATTTTCGGAAGAATAACATATAGATCTTGTTTACTTAAACCTGGCACAGCCTGGTAAAGAGGTGAGGCAGATTCTAGATAAGGAAGGATTCTACACTTTGGTCTGCTTCCCAGCTCTTTAATCTTCTCTATTAACTTCCCCATCTTGGCTCATCACCCTTGATTGTCTGATGATACCTAGTTCAGCAATTTTCATGAAATCACCAAACCTGAGGTTTGACAGAGATTTAGAAGGTAAAAAATCCAGTTTCCTATTAACAGATGATGAAAATATGACCTGCTAAGATAAGCAGTTCAAGCCAGACATGGTGGTGTGTGCCTGTAATCCTGGCGTCTCAGGAGGCTGAGGCAGGAGGATTTCGAGATGAAAGCCAGACTCAGCAAAAGCAAGGTGCTAAGCAACTCAATGAGACCCTGTCTCTAAATAAAATACAAAATAGGGCCAGGGGTGTGGCTCAGTGCTTGAATGCCCCTGAGGTCAATCCCCTTCCAAAAGATAAGCAATTTAACCATATTCATAAATTAAACGTAGATTCATGAATCTTATCTTTTTTGATAATGTACTCTATTTCTCTTTCATTGTAAGCAAGCCTTGATTTCCTTTTAAAAACATTATTAGCAAACTCTATAGTCTTTTCTCTATTGAATGTTTGCCTCCTTAAGAAAGAACTTTCTTACTATAAGAAATTATTTCATTTTGAATATAAACAATTTTTCCAAAAAATACAGCATTGTTGCTTTGAACCATAAAAAGGTCCTATGTAATAATATGCTGGAGGAATTAAAATACACTAATATTATGAAGTGGTTGTCACCTAAGTCCAAGAAATATCAATTAGTTTGCATGCCTACCTTGGTTGCTATGGTAATTGCCTTATTTTTATATTTTCTGATTTTCACATTAGTTTTTTTAAATTAGTTCAATTTAAGTTTATTGTTTGAGATGTTTTTCACAGTATATGTCAATCAAATTGAAAATGTAAGCATGGATCATTTTCAACCAGATAATATGACTAACAAGGTAGGTACACTAATGAGAGAAACAAAATCTATAGTATTTAACGTAATTATTACATTTCTCCTGAATAAAACTTTAGTAGCAAATTTATGTGTATTTAAACTGGATTTTGATGTTTAAGCTTTACTTCTATTTACATTAAAATAACTTCCCAGGCTGTAATTCTGTAGTTGTGTTTTTCCTGCTGTTTTTTTTTGGTTTGTGGTACTGGGAATTGAATCCAGCAGCACTGAGTTACAGCCCCAGCCTTTTTTATTTTTTATTTTGAGACAGAAACTCACCAAATTGTTGAACGTGGCTTGAAAGTTGCTATCCTCCTGCCTCAGTTTCTTGAGTTTTTGGGATTTCAGGCTTGTTCCACCATTCCGGGCTCTGGTTTTGATATGCATATTTTTTTGTTTGTTTGGTGTTGGGGGTTGAATCCAGGGCCTTTCCCATGCTATGGAAGTGCTCTACCACTGAGTTACATCCCCAGTTCTGATGTGTGTATTTCTATTTGCAATTAGATAATAGTAAAGGTTGCACTTTTCCTTTGTTTCTATTCATAACTCTTGATATCTTCAAGGAAATCTCACACCCCTTTCAGGTAGGTGGATTGTAAGAAACAAATTAATTTAAAAATAATTCTTTACTCATCTGTCTCGTTCAGCAACAGTCTCATTTAAAAAGTCCCAGAGGTGATGAGAGAACCTGATGATGCCATTATACCCATAAGGATCTAAAATAGGATTTAAATTTTTAGAAAAACAGCATATCCTTTATGAACCACTAGATTAGACTGATTTACCATAGACTGGGTATTTTAATGCAAAGGTCAAAGTGACCATAACCAACAGATAGAAAAATTTTACTATTCAGCAAAATCAGACAAAAATGATGTAGAGAACCAAAGGGCACTAGAGTGAAAAGGTCTCAAGGAGCTCAAGAAGGTATGTTTTTGATCTCATTAGAGATTTCAACACAACAGGCTTGTGTGTGTGTGTGTGTGTGTGTGTGTGTGTGAATTTCTTTCAAAAATAGCCTCCTTTGTGCAAAACTGGTTTTCATGAGTAGTTGTCAAATGTGACATTTTCTGCCATTTTGCAAAAACAGAAATTGCCCACTAGGGATGGAAGGATGGAAGTCTTTGGTAAGTTAAAGCTCAGAAATTGGTGTTTTGAGAATTAGCCCTTCAAATCGTATCGTGTGAGATTAAGTTTGAGGATGTCTGAAAACTTTTCTTCTCATGAAGTAGGAAGATAAAAATGTGCCTAACATCCTTTCCTCTATCTTAGGTGACACACATATTTAAGTAGCTTCTTTCACTTATTTCTAGGAAGTGGGTCATCTAATAAATTACATAGATACTCTATCTTCCTGAAGCAATAAACAGGCTATTCTCATCACCTTTGCTCCCCTTGCTGAAAAGAGATTACTTCCCTTCATTTAAACACACAATTTCTGGTTTTTGGATTTTTTATTATTTAACATTCTTCAATATACTGATTTTTCTGAACTAGAATTTCAGAATTTTAACATCAAAACATGCTATCAAAGTCTTCTGTCAATTATTGAGTAGGTAAGATCTTTGACTAAATTTATATAATAATGTCATTATAAAAATATATAATTATGATTAAATAATAGTTAAGATTTATCATTTCTAAAGTATTCATATCATAGAGGAAAGAAAAGATACAAGAAAAATATTGACCAATGGATTAAATATTATGTAGAACAAAATATTCTTAAAATGACATTTACATGTCATTCAAAGCAAAAAATCAAGCTAGAAAATTAATATATTCTATGATTTCAAGTCATTGAAAAAATAAAATGTATAGAAAATATTATTTTAAAATGCTAAATACTTTATTTGCAATTGAATAGTAGAATTAAGTAAATTTTATGTCTTCATATGCATTATGTTGTTTTTCAAATTACTCTGAGTGCCTAATGCCTTGAAAATCAATCAAAGTCAAAAGAAGTTTCAAAAATGGAAAAGAACAAGTAAAAATCCAAACTACCAGCTGGACATGGTGGCACAGGCCTGTAATCCCATTGACTGGAGAGGCTGAGGCAGGATGATCACAGGTTTGAGGCCAGTCTGGGCAATTTAGCAAGACCTTATCTCAAACTTAAAAAAGCAAAGGGCTGGGGATATAGCTCAGTGGTAGAGCATCCCTGGCTTCAATCCCTGCAAAAAATAAAATAAATCTAAATACCTTATTGTTTTCTTTGTTTCACCATTTTCTCATTCAGATTTAGAGCTTTTACCTGTTATCAATAGGCTGATGAATCTCAAGTGACATCTACTCTCATAACTTCAGACCCACATATTCAACCACCAATGTGTCATCTCAGTTTCGATATTTCATAGGCATTGGACATGCCACAATTGCAAAACTGAGCTCCCAATAGTCCATCCATAAAATTATTATATTCTTGCCCTTTGCAGCTAATGTTGACTCTGTTGGTTCAGTTGTTGTAACAAAAATATTAGAAAGACTTTCACTTTTACATTTTTCTTACATTCTTCATCCAGCCCAGCAGCAAATGTTCATGCCTTTGTTTTCAAAACACGAGTAGAATCTGAAAACTCCACAGCGCTCTTGCTGCCACCATGGATTATTGTCCAGTCTCCCCCACCACCGCATTGGTTTTGTACCATTTATTCTCATCTGAACAGAATAGCCAGAGATGACATAGAATATAACTCATATCAGTTTTTTTTCTCAGCATCCTGAAACTTCTGGCCTGAAAGTATAAGCTCAACAACAATAAATATTGTATAAACAAGAAGGCACTATATAAATCAGGCTAGGTCATTTTCCCTCTGACTTGCCCAATTATTCTGTAGTATTCATTCCACCTGCAGTGGATTGAATGTTTGTGTCCTTCACGATGTCCTCTGTGGCAATCCTAACCCACATTATGATGGCATTAAGGGGGTGACCTGGGGCTGGGGATGTAGCTCAGTTGGTAGAGTGCCTGCCTCACAAGCACAAGGCCCTGGGTTCAATCCCCAGCACCGCAAAAAGAAAAAAAAAAAAAAAAAAAAAAAAAAAAGAGGGGTGACCTTAGGGAGGCAACTAGGTCTGGAAAGTGGAGCTCCCATGAACTATGAATGGGATTGTTGCTGTTATAAAAAGGACCCTGGAGAGCTCTTTCACTCTCTAACACATGAAGATATAACAAAAACTGTAACCCTGAAGAAGGTCTCTGTGACTTTAGTCATTGGTGGTTGGGCAGGTGGGCACCATGATCTTGAGCATCTGGTTTCCAAAAACATAAGAAAGGAAATTCTGTTGCTTGTAATGTTTATGAACAACCCAATCTATAGTATTTTTGTTTTTAGAACAAAAATTAACCCAAATTTTTGGTTAAACTAACTAAAATTCTTAACTAGACTAACCAAAATTCCATTCACAACACTTGGCCTTTTTGTTCCAGTAACAACCTATTCATGCTCTTTCTGGGCTTGTCACTAACTGTCTCCTCTGCCTAGAATTTTCTTCCCCCAGTGTGACAATCAGTGCCAATTTAAGGGAGACTATAGTTCTGAGTTAGCCAATCAAACACTAATGTAGGTGTTGCTATTATATTTGGTAGATATGACTAAGACTTATAATCAGCTCATTTTGAACAATGTTTTCTTTGGGTCTGATTCTAATAGGAATCAAGCCTTAGCCTTGAGAGCTAAGGCTTCCCAGAAGAGCAATTCCGCCATGGGTAGCAGTTTCAGCTCTTGATCAAGACTTCCAGATGGCCTTTTATGTTGGCATACTCTCCATTTTAGATTTTCCTAGTCAGTCCCAGGTCATGTAAACCAAGATTTTACAATGACTATCTTAATATATATCTCCTGCTGGTTAATATATCTTTACTTCTCTGTTTGAACACAGATTGATTCATTCACTATTCACCAACTATCGCTGCCTTCAAGTTTTACCGAAAACACACTGTTTAGTAAGGTTTTGATCACTTTATATTATATTTATACTCCCCGTTTCCTGCATTACTATTGTCAATTTTGATCACAAAGTACTACCTACCATAATAGATGTCTCACTTTTTTCCTTGTGCCTGATTCCTCCATTAGAATATGTAGTCTATGAAGTAGAGTTTTATGTATATGATTTGTGCTCACAGCATTTCTGATACCTGAAATGAAGTGAACATATATTTCCTTAATAAATAGTCTATGATGTAGAAATCATGACTATGAATTGGTACCTGAAGGTAAGCATGTTTTCCCATTTAATTTACTGAAATTCCTTTCAGTCAATAAGCACCATAACTCTTTCAAGTTTTGTCTAATATGTGCTTACTAATATTATCAATAGGTATATTTGCTTAATTTCATGTGTGAGGTGGTATCAGGGCAATTCAAGTAGTCAAAAGAAGCCAGTGACCTAATCTTAGAGCTGTGACCTTGAACAACTCAATGAACTTCCTAAAGATTGTTTCTCTGTTGTGAATACCTACCAAAGGTGTTATAATGAGTACATAAAAAAGTACAGTGTATTTTATGTAATTCAAAGCATTATTAAAAGTATTAAAAATGTATATATGTTTATATATATTTCATTCAGTAATTTTGCAGTATGTATCTCAGTGTAATAGTTCACAGTAAAATACATATGGTTTTAAAAATAAATGTGTGTGATGAATAAAAACACTGAGTACATACTTGAAATAAACAAGATTGATAGTCAAAAATGTTAATGCAATTGCTCAAATTATATTTAAAAAGCCTTATGTTTTAAGGATCCTAAAAATTTGACACTAATGTCATTTGTAATTTTTTTTTAATTAATTTTTTGACTTATTGAACACAAATGGGGTACAGCAATTCTTTTTCTGGTTGTACACAAAGTAGAGTCACACCATCTGTGCATTCATACATGTACACAGGGCAATGATGTCTGTCACACAGACTGTTATTATTCTTATCCCCCAACCTCAACCCTACCTCTCCCTTCCCTCTATGCTTTCTATCCTTTCTCCATTTTTGCCATCATTCCACCCCACATTATGCATCATCATTCACTTATCAGAGAGATCGTTTGGCCTTTGGATTTTTGAGATTGGCTAATTTCACATAGCATAATAGTCTCCAACATCATTCATTTACCTACAAATGCCATAATTTTACTCTTCTTTATGGCTGAGTAAAATTCCATTGTGTATATATACCAGTTTCTTTATCCATTCATCTATTGAAGGACATCTAGGTTGGTTTCACAATCTAGCTATTGTGAACTGAGCAGTTATGAACATTGATGTGGCTGCATCACTGTAGTAATCTGATTTTAAGTCCTTTGGGTATAGGCCAAGGAGTGGGATAGCTGGGTCAAATGGTGGATCCATTCCAAGTTTTCTAAGGAACCTCCACACTGCTTTCCAGAGTGGCTGCAACAACTTGCACTCCCACCAGCAATGTATGAGTGTACCCTTTTCCCCACATCCTCGCCAACACCTGTTGTTCCCTATATTCTTAATAAAAGACATTCTAATTGGGGTAAGATGAAATCATAAGGTGGTTTTGATTTGCATTTCTCTTATAATGAGGGATGTTAACATTTTTTCATAAATCTGTTGATTGCTTATAGATCTTCCTCTGTAAAGTGTCTGTTCTTTTCCTTGGTCCATTTATTGATTGGCTTATTAGTATTCTTGGTGTAAAGATTTTTGACACTTTGTAGATTCTGGAGATTAGTGCTCTATCTGAAGTGTGTGTGGCAAAGATTTTCTCCCTCTCTGAAGGCTCTCTCTTCACATTACTGATTGTTTCCTTTGCTGAGAAAAAAAGCGTTTTAGTTTGACTCTATCCCAATCATTGATTCCTGCTTTTATTTCTTGTGTTTTGGGAGTCATGTTAAGGAAATCTGGTCCTAGGCCAACGGGATGAAGATTTAGACCTATTTTCTCTTCTATTATGTGCAGGATCTCTGGCCTAATTTCTAGGTCCTTGATCCATTTTGAGTTGAGTTTTGTACACGGTGAGAGATATGGGTTTTGTTTCATTTTGCTGCATATGGATTTCCAGTTTTCCCTGCACCATTTGTTGAAGAGGCTGTCTTTTCTCCATTGTATGTTTTTGGCTCCTTTGTCAAGTATGAGATACCTGTATTTATGTGG